>LS566840.1:593700-611756 GCA_900490775.1 Pristionchus maxplancki
AATATTAATATACTTTTCTCTAAGGAATGGAACATTTCATCCCAGAGATATCCTGGCATGATCGTGCTAGTTTGTTATCAATCGACATCGATGAAAGGAGTGTAGGAGATGATCGCTATCGAATTGCCACTTGTAGCATGCAAAAAGAGGTATGGCAGGCACTTATTAATACCAGCTTGTTCACAATTTATAGATCCGAATATGGGAACTCGTCTTCGAATTGTGTCCAGATGGAAAGACTCCTTCGCTCATTGTCAATTTTATTGCGAACATTTCTGAAAAACGCGGTCACCAACATTCAATCAATACTGTTCAATTTCATACATTCAATGATGGTTAGTTTATATCATGCTTCTCAAGCTAATTATCAAGCACATCTAGTACGATATCTGGCTTCTGGAGACAGCGATGGTCGATTGATCATTTGGAATCTAAGCAACGAGCCTGCTACGGAGCCTCCTGAGGATGCCGACCTTCCTCCAAACAAGGTATGTGCATCAATTTCATAGATGTTTGTTTATACGCCATTTGAAACTAAATTAAATGAATATAAAAATACAATAAATCGCTATTTTAGGAAAATTGGGTGATGCAAAAAGGAAGAAATCAGCATGACGGTGACGTCACTTGCTTGGCCTGGCAACCCAATGGACCTAAGTTGGCTAGTGTCGGAAGAGACAATAATCTACTCATTCATGATGCCTTAAATGGTTAGTTGTTAAAAATGAAAAAAATCACAACAAAATGCGCCTGCAGGGAAGCGAGTGCTCAGTGTGTATAATCTGCGTGAATTCCCGAATGGTCTCACTTGGGACCCTCTTGGTCGATATATTATCACTCAATCTACCGATCGAAAAATGGAAATAATCGATGCAGTCAAGGGAACGAAACTTCGATTGATTGATGCACTCGATTTACCCTCGCTCACTTTCTCAACGCATACTACTGATAGCAAAGTAAGCTCCAAACGTTAACCAGAAGACCGAAGGACATTTGCAGCCAACCAAATTGTTCCACGATGCTCAAATGATGTCATTCAAACGAGTTCCCGCCTTTTCTCCATGTGGTCAACTCGTCGTTGTTCCAAGTTCGTTTCTTTCTATCTGCTTCGAAAAAAATAAATTTTATAGGTGCGCATATTGAATCTCGGGAGAAAAATTTCTACGGTAACTATGTATTCAAGAGAAGGGATGCCATTTCCAGGTTTGTTATTTTCCTTTCCTTTTCCGTAGTTAATTTGCTTAGCCAATTTTATCCATCTTGAACAAGAACCACAGGAAACAAAAAGAACTGATTGTTTTAAAGGAGCCAGAATAATTGTGATCCTGAGAAAATCTAATATTAAAGTGGGAAGCCGTCATGGATTCTTCCTTCTCCGAAGGCAACTTTTCTCGTCAAAATGTGTCCAGTGATAATGGCCCTCGATGAGAATACAAAGGAGAATTACAGCGGGTAAGAATACCAATTCAATCAAATGTCATCCCATTCATACTTGAGGTTGCCTCATCGCATAATCTGGCTAACGCTCACCACTGATCAAGCGGTTATCTTCTACGATTCTCAGCATCTCGGACCCATCGCCTATGTTGATAACATGCACTATCTCAAGCTAACGGACGCATCGTGGAGTAATGATGGAAAATTAGTCGCCATCTCATCAATGGAAGGCTTTGCGTCCTTCCTTCGACTTTCTGTGGACGAGTGGGGTACGAAGGTGACCCCGGTTCCTTCATTCGAAGCATCACCCGAGAAAGTGAAGAAGACCAAAGTATCGAAGAAGAAGAAGGAGATTATCCCTGAAGTGGTCCCCTCCCCTCCCCAGAAACCCCTCAAACGCAAAGCTCGTCCTATTCTCGATTTCTTTGCCAAGTCGCCAGCTCAGCAGAAATCAGCAGAGTAAGTTCTATGCGCCGCGTTAATAGTAATTCTTTGATTTCAGGCCCCATCCAGACGAGGAGAGACCAAAGAAGCGAGTCCAGTTGATTACTCTAGATGATAACTAATAACATTCACTTATTTGTAAATTATGATAAACAATCCCCGAGTGTTTATTATTCTTGTACAAGCCCAGTTCAGAAAATGAGCAACGTGTCCATTGAACTAGGCTTCACGCAAACAGCTGCTTCTAGTTTGTAGTCTTTCCACCTTTCCCTGTCGCGTAAAAGAACCTGCCAACACAACTTTCTCTGTGCAAGCAGCGAGCGCACAAACATTTGTCGCCGTTGCGTCGTTTGTATCGAGAAAAGGAGTTGGAGGGGAGGGAGAAAGGTAGGTCAAAGCCGAAACTTCTTTGGTTCGAGGCAACAATCAAGCGCTCGGAAACGAGATTGGCAATGAGGGTGAAAACGAAAGGTATGGGCAATAAACATGATAATTTGAGCAAGTTAGCTTACCTAGCACCTGACTAGCGACGAGGAGACCATTGAAGAGCTTCTCGCTCTGTTTCTCATTGAGGATGAGGTGGTTCGGATCGAAGAGCAGAGCCATCTTAACGATTCAAACCATGGACTAATTAGCCAAAAAGAGTCGATATGACGAGCGACAAACAAGCGTAAAGGCCACAGATGAGGTGGACAAGAGGAGAGAGGGGAGGGTGGTCGATACACGAAACGAGAGAAGGGAAGGGGGAACGAGTAGAAGAGATGGGGGAGATACAGACTCCGCCCCTTTTAGAGCAGATGAAACCATGAGACTGAAGGGGGATTCTGAATGGGATGGAGAGGCATTCCAGTAGGATGTCGGAAGGAAGACTGACGAGTCGTTTGCCAAACGAGCGGGGACGAGTGTATGCAAAATGGGAGGCGGCATGCAAATTGGGATCGAGGGAGAGTCGAAATGAGCTCCCTAGTAGCGATTGGGAGGAAACAACCGTACTTGATGAAGATGCGACGAATTAAACTCTTTCATTTCTTTCTCCATTTCATATTTTAAAAGTAGAATATGTATTGCAAAGACTACGTGACTTCTTCTGTTCTTCGTGCCAACTCCGCAACTCAATTAACCTATTTATCTTCAATTTTACATAAACTAGCAATGAGACATACGCAGGGATGTACAAATGGACCATAGAAGTGGAAGGGAAGACTGAGAATGGGGGAATGGTGGTCATACTATACGGTAGTGTAACTATCTACACAAGCATATCACATCTGTGCTCTTTATTCTCTCTCAAATATATGGGTGTCAGAATCTCTTCTCTAGGTGGGCTACACTCAATCGATATTCGGCTGGTGGTACGATGTTTATGGAATGTGGATCGGCATGAATGAACATCGGGAGGATTGGAGGGATACGGTAGGTCAAAGGAGGAAGGACGATTATCGATTGGTTTAGGCGAAGAGAATGGGGATGTTGTCGCCGTCGTCGAGAAGATTCTTCATGCCAGAAGTGTCGGCGAAGTCGATCGCCTGAGAAAGACAAGGCACTCATTTCCTTCCCCCTTTCACGCCAATGAATCTTCCCTTTCCTTCTCTCATAGCACTCTCTTTCACGCTTTGAATTGCTAACAAAACTGCTCAAAGCCGTTCTCTCCATCACTCACTGTCCCATTTCATCTCCCACTACCCGATAGAGTATACCAGAATGAGAGGACGTTCATCCTCTTTTCACTCCCAGGAAGGATGGAAGGGGACGAGTAATGGTTTGAATCTCTCCACTCCACCTGCTCTCTCGCTGGTCAGAGCAAGCGAGAGAGCATTACAAATGAAGAGAGTACTCACTCTCTGTGCATTCTCCTCCTCCTCTTGAGCCTTCAGCTTCTTCTTATTAGCTTGGATCTTCTTCATTCTGCAATGGGAGGAGAGTGAGATAATGGAAAGAGAAGGGAGGGGAGGGGAGGGAACAGATAGTTCATTGTGAGGACTGGATTCCATTCAATCATCCTCTACTCTCTTACGACATTCGTAGCCGCCCTAATGACAACTACCACAGATCAGATTGTAGTGGCTATTTTATAGTCTCGACAAGAAAAGGAAAACAAACTACACAGCCACAAATTCTTAGAAACACGTTCAATAAGCGGACATGAGATTCACGAGGGATACTAATTAGTCATTATCTAAGATTAATTAATTAACTAATTAACGGACCTGAAGAACTCTTCTCTCTCCATCTCGTCCAACTCCGTCACGATGTAACTGAGCGTGTTCTCGACGCGAGGAATGATTACTGAAGGAATCGATTTGTCATAAATTGACTGACTGGCTTTGTGTTTCACTATGACTACTACTGTCTCAGTGCCTACTACGCACAATAAAGTAGGAGAACGGAATATAACAACTTTCTTTACTTTCACCTTCTTACTTTATAGTAGACCAATCCTCAACCCCATTCTCTCAACGACCACATCTGAATCCCTCTCTCACCGTGCTCGATGGCGTTCACTCTCCTGTTGGTGACCTTGATGGCCTCATCGAGGGTGATGAAGCACGTCTGCAGCGTCGCCAGCTCCACCAACAGCTCGATCGCCTACAATATTAATATTATTAATTACAAAAATTCGACATTCAGCGAAATGAGAATCAACTGCATTCGCGCCTCAATGCGACTACTACACAATCATCGCTGGTACAAATTTGGTATAGTCTTGGCCAATCGAAATACATGAAATAAGAAAAACAAGAGTTCCACGCACCTTATTGTAGTTCTTCTTCAGTTTGGCAATGTTGGATCCTCCCTTGCCCAGACCCGTGAGATCGTATGCATCGGGTCCGTCCTGATACGAGTCGAAGACTGGCAGAAACACTCCTGCAAAAGAGGTGTTTCAGAAAGAGCTCGTAAACCGGGAACATTTGAACAGTCAATTAAAGGCAAACGAGCAGTACAAACACTATCAAAATTATCTTTTTCGAACTATATGTAGTTTTATCATATAACATTAGTAAAACAATAACAATTATAAAAATAATATTAATAATAACTGACCGACGACGTTTTCCTTCTTCATCCTCACTCTGTACTGGGCGTGCGACACATTCTGGATGACGGTGTGGGAGAAGTCTCCCGCGGTGAATTTGGCCTCGGCCAGAGAGAAGGCCGCCTCCTTCATCACCTCACCCATCAGCACTTTGTTCTGCAAGAAATTACGAATTGAACTAGATTTACTCATAGGAGGAACACGTGACTGAGCTTGAACAACGAAATTTCAAATTATTAAAAGATGATCTGTTCAACCCCGACAGTACTAAACGTTTCAAGATGAATAAAACTTGAAAAAAACTGAGAAAAATATCGAACCTCGACGATCTTCCTGAGGATATCACGGAATCTCATGTTGAGGGCGTCAGCCTTCTTCTTGAGAAGAGAATGACCCTTCTGGGCTCCCTTCAGACGGGCCTTCATCACCGTCTGCGCCCTGAATCATTTAAAAACTTTATTTTATTCGTTTAAATAATTTCTTATCAGCTTTGTCAAGATTTGCAAACGTCATCACCCTCTATCGATCCCTCTGAGCACAAACAATCCGGTTTCTCGTCTATTTTTGGGTTTGTGCTTTATATCATTTATCATATAACTGTTCAAAATGGCTTTCACATAGATCTCAATAGTTCTGGCGTAATCTATCCTCGGTATTTGGCTATGAGTGGATAATAACTCACATACGCGACGGAAACACGGCAATACGATCCTTGCCGCCTCCCGACATGGCTGAAATCGATGTATTTCATGAGCTCAGATCGGATCAGCTTGTTCGGAACATAAAAAGGTCAAAACAATAATAACAAAACTATTAAAATAAACATTTGTCAGTCCGAACATACAAGGCCAAAGAATAGTCGATTCGTCAGGGCGGCGAATCAGGGATTCAAACTTTTCGGCGGGAAAGATCGCAAACTGGTTTTATTCTTATTTTTTTCAAATTATTTAATAATTGACTATTACGAATAATTAAAATATCCAAGACGCCTCAACATCTAGTTCTTGACCAAGCAAGACCAATGAAACATCATACATCAATATTTATTTCGAACATAACTCATTATGTACAAAAAGCTGTCGTCATACGAATGAAACAAAGAGGAAATATAAAATTAGATTTAGATTGGAACTATGTTAGTTCTTAGAATGGAGGGATTCGGGGACAGTCGATTGGTGCATATTCCGAATTGAGAAGAGAATGGAGGGCATCAAGGATCTCTCGCTGCTCCTTCAGTATCGCTTGCAACTGAAACATCATCATTTAGTATTTTTAAAGCACCAATTGAACGATTAAGTAACCCACTAATTGTCCAAACTAATGCCTGCATGACAGGATGGGGGACCTTGAAGGCCGAACTTCAAATTAAATTAAAGCATCGGGGAATAACGACATTGCGATTTTTTAGAGGTAAATTAATTTTCTCAACTGACCCGTTTGCTTTCAGCCTCAGCAGCGACAAGTCGATTGTTTCGCTCCTCGGCATCGGTCAGTTTTCCGATGACACGGGCTGACACCTCTTCGGCGTTGATCATCTCCTTCGGGGGGATCACGTTGATGGTCGAGTCGTCGGACTGGAAAACTTACTCTCAATTAAGATAATGCATGTTTGAATTAATAATTAAATAAACTGACGAATCGCTGTGCCTTCTTAATGTTGACCTCTTTGAGGATTTTGAGTATCTCGGCCGGTCGCTTCTTCCTGCACTCATTGACGTCGAAGACTAGGTCATCGACCTGACTGCATAGCTCTTCCACCTCCTTTGTCGTGCCTGAAATATACAACACTCCAACACAACACAGACCGACCTAGTTTAAAACGAAGCGACCAAAGAAACGGGTAAAATACTCACACGTCGATCGGTCCAGGTCAGGTTGCCGAGGCTCCTCCATTCTGGCCGGCGTATAAAGAATTAAACCTGCAATTGAAGAGCATAAATTTATCGAATAAAAACAATGAAACCTTGTGTCGTCACATCAGGTCGAAAATTTAATTTGGGCGCCTTTTCATTACAGTATGCTGAAACCACACGCTACACGACGAATCTACCGTAACGATAATTTTATTGACTTTATTTTCATTAAATATTTTTTAATTTCACAAATGTCTTATTCAGGCGCAGTGTCTTTCACAGCAGCTCGAAACCAAAACACCCTTTATTAAAATATTTACAACTCTGTAAGCACAATGAACATTCCGAGCGATTCACAATCGATAAATAAAGTACAACCAAAACCTCGCAAATCCGGATTGCATATACGAATTTAATGCCTACACCTAGTAGATATTGATTATTACCACCCAAACAGACAATCGAGTTGAACATAGTAAATCCATGAGACAATCAGGCAAGAGAGGCTACTGCTTCTCTTCTTTGGCCACCAGAGCAATACAATGAGAGATGAATGAGGCAACGAAAAAGAAGGAATGGTCAATGGATCCATAAACTCTCATAGATTAGAGAAGGCGAGAGATAAGGGGAACGGGCGAATACTCATTGCTCTTCTACTCCTCAGCGACGGGTTCTTCAGCCCAATCGAATCCCCCTGGTCTCTCCTCTTCCGCAATTGGTTCGGGTTCTCTCTCATCGAAGAAGTACGACAGGATGGTGGGCGTCTCGAGGATGCGCATGCCTCCCTCCTGACGGGGGAAGACGTCCTCCAGGAAGTAGTACATGTGACCGCATGCGATGCCTGAGATGATTACGGTAGGCTTTACACGTCTCACAATTATCATTTCTCGTCCCATTTCCTGCTCCTAGCGGTCTACTCGAGTCCAAAACCAGTCAATCTCGCTACATCTGCGTACCGAGGAAGTCGACGAGGACATTATTGCCCAGGAGGAGGCTGAAGAGGAGCAGCACCCAGGGAAGATACGGCGCGTGGAAGGAGAGCACGTGGAAGAAGTTCATGCGGATGTGAGGATTGCGTCTGAAAATAGTCAGTTGTTGATCGACCAAACCAATCAATCTACCGTACCTCGCCCACACGTAGACCAGCATGATCGTGAAGGCCTGTCCGAGGAAGAGCATGTGCACGAAAACTGCAGAGACCATCTGAAGGGAGGATTACGGTAGTTACCTTGATACATTTTCCTGTAAAAAATTTCACTCAAGCACTGTCGTTTCGAGGGGTCGTTTAGAAAAGAACTAAGGTTGAAAGAGAAAAGTTCCTGGCATTTACATGCTTGGATATCGTAACTAACCATAAATAGTGCTCCCAGTATGAACATGTACACGAAGTCGGCCCGTCTGCCTCGGAACGAGCCCTCCTCCAGCATCAGGCAGTACCTGCGAATCGATCGATAATCAACCGTAATCTACCGTAAACATACCGATAATTGAAGATCATGTTGAAGACGAAGGAGAACCCGAAGGAACCAAAGAAGCAGAAGGAAGTCAGCAATCGCCAGATCTGAGATATAGTATCCTACCGTAATCTCTCTGATCTACCGTATACCTGTCCGTGCTTCACGATCAGCTCCCAGTTGAAGTAGAGATGGAAGGGCGTCACGAAGTCGAGTTGCTGGGAGGAGTACGGTAATCAATCGATAGGAGTACAGTAACTCACCACGGCTACCGTAGTCAGCACGCAGGCCGTCGTGTAGGCGCGCGTGATCGGCGGCATCACCGAGTACGCATCCAGGATGGATTGCATACTGACTGGGGGGAGTACTGTAATCAGCGCTTATCGATTACTACATTCACTACCGAACCAAATCAGATATTCTCTGTCGACTTCAAACGACTTTTCAACACACTTCACTCAAACAAGCGACAAGAAAACTTTATAAACGCCGAACAAAATGAACAAGTAACAATCTTTAAACACAACGATGAGGTCAATGGTGGCACAGATCAAATGGGGGAATCAATAAACTCAACTACCTACCGTAATCCTAATCGTGTACCGTATCTCTAGGGGGTGAGGATGGTGCTCTTCTCCTTTCCGAGCAACTTGGTCAGTAGGTCATTCAGACGGGGGATCATATTGCGAGAGTCAGTCATCAGACCGGCTGTCAGCAGGGCGTTGTCGTAGATCTGACAGTGGGAATGTTTATTACGGGCAAGTGTCCTCATTCAATCAGAAAGTGGTTCCTATCGGTCTTTTCAGCGAAGAGTGGAACTCAAGTTTGCCTAGCAACTCGTAACCCAAACCTACGATCTGATACTTCTTTTAGGCTCTATACGAACGAACGGCGATAATAAATTCTCTTTGTCCATGCCAGGGCACCTATTGAAACCCAGTACCACAAATTCAAAACTTTTCATCAATTTTTCTCTCTTCACACAACTTTCTACACGTCACAAAGCTTGTTGTTCTCCTCCCATTTCCATCTCCTCCTCCAATTCCCTTGTTGATCTCTTCCTCTCTCCTCTCTTCATTCCCTCATCTCGCCCTCATCGCGAGTGGTTCTCCTCCTCTCCTCTCTCTCCTTCGATGACTTCCCTCAACGTCAAGCCCTACGACTGGACCTTCGCCCATCAGGGAGGCCTCGCCCACTTCACCCTCACCAACGCCGTCAACAAGCGCGTCGGATTCAAGGTACCGTATCCCCTCCCTACCGTACTCCTACCGTAACCCTCCCCCTGATTCAGGCGACTTGCTCCAACCCGGGTCTGTACAAGGCCAAGCCCGAGAACGGCTTCATCGAGCCGAACGGCAAGGTGGAAGTGCAGGTCACCCGCTCCGTCGGACCCGCCGGCAAGAATGTGAGCACCGTACCCCTTACCGTACCCCCATCTTACCGTATTCGTCAATATCACCTCTTTGCATTTTATCTATCGATACCGTACCCCCATCAATCAATATCTACCGTAACTCATGTTCTTCCTCTCAGGACGAGCTGATCGTTGCCTGGGCGGAGGTGGAACCCGGCGTGACGGATGCCCGTCTCATCATCAATTCGCCCGTGCTCGCCGAGGTCGGACTCACCCTCAAGACTGCTTGAGAAGGAGAAGGCTCCGCCCCCTTCCCAAGCCACGCCCACTCCCCCTCCCCTTAATCCCGCCCCCAAACACGATGAAGGCCTTTTCCCGCCACTGATTGTTGATCTACAGTACACCGTGAAAGTACGGTAATCAGAGAATTCACTGTATTCCGTAACCCTACCGTACCTGCTCGAGCAGCAGCTGGGCAGTCTTGGGGTCAGTCTTTCTCAGTTTGAGCAGACCCTCGGTGACGGGATGGTTGAGATGGAGATGGAGAGTCGGCTTGAGGAACGCCAGATGCTCGTTGCCCTGGCAATGAGAGAATTATTGGATTTTAGAGGACTTATCGGAACGGTACTGGGTGCTTCAACTTTCAGGATATCTCGTAATGACCATGAAACCCTAAGATGCAGTGTTTGCTTCGAGCAAAATGTACAATGCGCCTTAAACAATCGTTTGCTCTGAACGAGCAAATTTTGATTTTTCAAACTAACAATGTAAGAGACAGAGCAGAATTGAATGCTGCATTTCCCGCATGTCTTACAGTGATCGCGAAACTGAACTCCTGCTAGTACTTCCTACATGGGATTTGATAGTGAGCCCAAATGACCACTGCTCTGACGATTACTATCATATTCTAATTTCACTACCGTACCGTACTCCTACCGTACCTTGGTCTCTCCCATCCTCAGGAAGTGCCTCGCAGCGCCCATCTCCGTCTGCACACTGATCATCGCCGGATGCTCCGAGACGCGACGACTCGCCTTCACCTCGTTCACCTGCCATCGATTTAATCGATACCGTATCCCCTTGATACCGTATTCCGTAAGTCACCAATCGATAACTAATTCCAATCTAGCGTACCTTGACGGATCCGAGGGTGTTCTTGACCCAATCGTACAGCTCCTTCTTGTCTCCTCCCACATCCTTCTTATCCTCCGTCTTGTCCTCTGCCTTCTCCGCCCATTTCTCCACCGAGACGAGGTTGTGACCCTGAATAGATTGATTGATTGCAATTATGAGGAGCCACCTAAATTGTGATTGTGAGATGGATTGCGAACAGCACGACAATGCTACTGCTCATAATCTCTACAAAAATTATATAAGCCAAGAAATCATTGAATGTACCATTCACTCATCCCTTTTTATCAAACTCGTAGCACAAATTCACAATGTTTGGTCAAATTTACAAAGCGAATTCAATGTACACACGCCTATTTTAGAATCCACAATCGGGACTCAAACTCAGCAAGGTGCATCTCTCACTATCAAAAAACCGATTCCCTCTCACCTTGAACTGTCCCAGCGAGAGGAAGACGACTTCATCGGCGGGGTCAAGCAGGAAGAGGACCTCCTTGCCCTCGCCCTTCACCACCTCGAGGTAGGGAGACGACTCGGCCAGTTGACGGCTGCATTAATGGTAAATTTTTCACTCTCTTGTCACTGGATCTATATCATTCGTCATGATTATTGCTCACTCACGCAACACCCTATCACCTGGTCAAACATCCATAAACTCCCTTCCCCTCTGCTCACCTCGGTGCATACATGTAGTAGATCTCCTTCTGTCCCTCCTGCATCCTCGAGATGTAATCCGTGAGTGACGTCATCGTGCCCGCCCTGCTGTTCGACGTCTCCAACTGCAGCAGACGAGCGATGTCTTCCTGCAAAGAGATGGGTTTATATTTGTATCACAATGGTAAATCGATTGCAATCCACAGTTGATCTCCACTGTAGTGGCAACAACGAAACACAAAACGCAACGGCACTTCTTAGTGAGCGCAGTAATAGATTTCGAGCAACAATTGAGTTGCTAACATAGTTCATGTTATATTTTCACTAGAGTACTAACTATGAAACCAAAAACAATCAAATTCAATGTAATTTCTTCATCTTGTAATCATGCAATCTACCCCCACACCCAACACCCCGCAGTCCTGGGCAAAATTTCGTAATTCGCACCCAATCAATGCTCTCTGCCCTACTCCTCCTCTTCTTACCGTACCTTCACATTCTGCTCTGGCTCCAGCACGATGCCCTCCTTGAGGTAGAGGTTGATGTTCTTGTAGATGTCGTTGTACTTGATCGGGTCCTATATTATAAAAGATAGAAAATGTAAAATCAGCTCCGGGAAAAGCCCAAAACTAGAAATCCAAAACAAAAATGCTCACCTTCTTCATCTGCTGCACGAAGAAGCCGAGGATCTTGTCGGTGAGCACGCGACGAAGTTTCCTGAAGATTTTATTTGTTGAGCATGGGGAAGATCCCATGCTCAACAAATAAAATTTTCAGCAGTTTGGAGTGGGGCCGCAGGCGCATTGCATTAGCCATTAGGACCCAACTCCAACTGAGTATGGGCCCTAACGTCTAATGCAATGTGCCCGCGGCCCCGCTCCAAACTGAGCATGGGCGCTACTGCTTTGTATCAGTCTAGCTAGCATCAGATCCTCTTCTTCACTATGAACTATGAGAATGAGAAACTGACGTGACGACGGGGTCGTTCTGCAGCATTTCTCTGCTGAGATTGAGTGGAATATCCTCGCAGTCGACCACACCGATCACGAAGCGGAGGTATCTGGAGAGAGAGGAAGTTATTGTGTGCTGATATTGTTATTCCTTTATCTCAAACGCAGTAGTCTCTAGAGCGATACTATAGGAACTATCACATGATGCCGAAGCGCACAACACGTAAGCGACGGATATTTTCTTTTGACGTTTTTAAGACGAACAACCCAATCCGACCTCTTATTGATCAGTTCGATACAGGAAGAACTATCAGAACACGCTGAAGCACCAACACACTATTTGAATATTTCGAAACAACTTTTTGCGTTGATGAAAGCTACATTCAAACATACTTATTCGACCCTACAGAATCAGCAAAGGCAACCTCCTACCACTCCCATAGTGTGGATGATGCCCCTATTCCCCTGTTTCCCTCCGGTCACTTTCTCTTATTTACACGTTATGCCTGACAAGTCAGTCATCGCACAAATTATAGATCGCTTACTTTGGCAGCAATTCCTTAGCCTTCGCCTTGATGAGCACTCGTCTCGCGTAGAGCGACAGACCGTACTCTTCGCCCTAAAGATAATTAATTATTTACGAAAATAGTTCCTTCTTTGGCAAACAAATTACGATGTTGGGAGAAGCGAGAAAAATCAGGAAGCAGAGCAGGCTACCGTACCTGAGTGGCGAATTCCATCTGGGAGACGCGATGGGAGGGAATGTACATGATCGACCGGATCGAGAGGGGAGAATCAGCCTGAAAGTACAGTAATCATAATCAATACGGAGTGATAGTTCTAAACTTGCCACAACGCCATTTTTCATGTCTAGGATTTCTCATGTTTCACCCCATCTACATCTCTCTGCACGGAGCACTTCGAGCAGTGCACACGTAGTACGAAGAACAAACAAAATACAATAACCACAGCTTCAAACAATCGGTGTCATACTGTTACTGTAGCCCCAATCAATCAATACCACCAGCCTACCGTACTTTGTAGTGGATGTAGTAGGCGGGGCGGTCCTGCTGCAGATGCGGGTGGTGCATGCGAGTCAGCTGCCTGTAATTGATAGTACCGTAACCCATCGAGACAATGAAAAGAAAAAGAAATAAATAAATCGAACAATTTTTTGAGAAAGAAAAGCTTTATTCATTGCCAATGATCCAAACAACCCATCTTCACCTAGCTTCATAACTCGAAACTCACAAGCATAATTTTCACCTTTATCAATGCAACCGTAACTCACGCGAAGAATTGATCGTGCTGATCCGACGTCACTTCCTTCGGATTCGCCGTCCAGATGGCGTTGAGGGAGTTGATGCGCTCCTCGTTGAGAATGATGGGAGCCGAGACGAAGTACGAGTACTTCTCGATGATCTGACGAAGAGTTAACTCATAGATAGTATTTTCATAGTAGGAATGGCATTGCGCAGATGGATTGTCTAACGCTCAGACCAGCTGGTCTTCATGTCTTCTCGCAACTCTATTTCTACGCGTCCATTACCCTGTCCTTCCTTAGAAACCTTCAATTACAGAAACTGACATGTGAGCGTAGATCTGCATGTCTATTCTTCAGGTGCAAGAGGTTCATGATATTTTAAAGAAATAAACATGGAATACTTCCGCACGATGCTCTAACAGTCACCTTATTATCCTACCTCGCAACACAAACTTGTTCCACGTATATCAAATTTCTGACTGCATATTTATATTTGAATTTTATTTTACATGTCATGTGTGTTACATTAAATAAAAAAATCAAACACGCTCTCTTCGCCATTACTCGAAACCGGAACTCACATCCTTCATTCTGAGGAACTGGGCGTACAACTCGGCATCTCCCTTCTTGAGATGGATGAGAATCGTCGTTCCCTCCGTCGTATCGACGCCCTCGCTCATCTCGTACGAATTACCACTGTAATTAGCTTAATTAATAATGGTATAATTAATTTAATTTAATTTGAACATCCCTGTCAATGTCTTCAACCTGAATGTTCAATGCAACAACTCAACAGTAACTTTCATTTTCCAGCCAACCTCGTGTTTCACCACAACTACATCCTCCTAATCGAAACACTCTGACCAGTATCCAATCCATACGTAGAACAAAACAACCAAAATCATAAATGCTGCCAGATCCAGCAACAAAAGAAATGGTCATGTTTCATCGTTACTCTAATTGTTCCGAAATTGAGGTGAAGTTAATTCACCCCGTTCAAATCCTCAAACACCGGAACTGCCATTTATATTTTTGGGGCATTTGAACGACGAATCATTGATTGTTCTAATGCCAACCCTTCCAGTATCATTGAAACCACAATCTCATTCGTCTTCAAAGCCACCACAATTCACTCTAATAATCCACAAAAGGCTCACAGCGAGCTGCACACTCACTCCACATTCGGCGATCTAATAGGCAATACCTCCTATTTGAGCTTGCAAGCCCATAAATAATCATAAACTACATACCCACTCCACATCCACTGAATTCCCTTCTCCTCTCCGACCTTTCTCGTCCTCACTTCCACTCGATCGGCCACCATGAATGCCGAGTAGAATCCCACTCCGAATTGCCCGATCACGTTCTCCGCCTTCTCCGCGTTCTGCAAGGCAAGGATAATGGAAGTTGTCCCATCAAATTATGGCCTATTTAGCGCCCCGCAAAGTGATTCGACGATGAGCCCTACACCTGTTATGTTCCCATGCGCATAGCCTTCTCCGCGTTCTGCAAAGCAAGGCAATCGAAAAAGGAGTCTCGCACATAATCTAGCATCATATGCTATCTCCGATGACTCCGATCTCTAGAAAAGCCCTGCTCCTACTACAATCCTATAGCATGAAGCCTCTGCGTTTAAGGGAGGAATGTGGTCAAAACGATCGGCGAACTCATAATTCCATTATTCCAACATAACTCGAACACAAATCACCCTTTGACCTCACAAGTGAATAGCAAACACCATAGAAACCTCGATTTCATTTGTAGAATACGTCTTATGGAACCGCGCATGAGTAACTAGTCATATCTGACCTCCTGGACGAACGTCTTGCTGCCCGAGTGGGCGATGGTCCCCAGGTAGGAGACGAGCTCGTCCTTCGACATTCCGATTCCGTTGTCCTGAACGATGGAATTATTACAATTTTAGTATTCTCGACGTACAACATGAATGCATAATTGTCAACTCCTCATTCAATAGAGGTTCACTCACTCATCAAACACCCATTCTCTCGCAAGGTTTTCATGAATTTTCTCGTACTTTTCCACAAAGTTAAACTTTAAACTTCACAAAACATAGGATTTTCGCGCACAGTATCGCTTACTCCCCAGCCTTGCTGCTATTGATCCAATCGCGGAACACCGATTCGCCAAGCAGCACTTTCACAAACTCCAGTATTTTTGATCGCATTATCGCATCATAAACATTCTGACCATCATTTCTGACCTGGAATACGATGGTGTTCTTCGCCTCGTCTACCGTAATCCTGATCTCTCCATTGTGCGACTCGCCCGAGTCGAGGTTTGCCAATCGTCGCTTCTCGATGGCATCCGACGAGTTCGAGATCAGCTCACGCACGAACACCTGCACGCATGAATTAATTTTGTCAAGTCCAAATTAACAGCAACTTTATGTTTCAACTAAACTATAAGAGCAGTCAAGCGTCGCATCTACAATTGAATAGTAAACACACCAAAATTACAGTAGCCAGAGATGATCAAGCGCTTTTGATATCATTCGCTCTCTTTAAAATCAGACAGTGTATTAATGGCGTGTGCTAATGATAGCTCCTATATATTCGAAAGTATTCCGACGAAATGAGCATAGAGTACATCGATTTCATCTCCCTCTCATTCTCACCAGGGGTGTGCGGCAAGCACAATTTTCGGCAACCGGCAATTTCGGCAATTGCCGAAATTCAAAAATCGGCAATTGCGGGCAATTTCGGCAAGCCTTCCAATCATCCGAAAACCATAGAACACAATCGATTCAAGCGCTCAAACATATCATTATTCAACCTTTTCAAGCTTTTAAAGCTCACAAAACTCAAAACTAGTTTTTAATGTTTAGAAAATCGAGATATTTTTGTGAAAATTTCATCAGGGTAATGCATTAGAATCGAAAATTGGTCTGGTGAAAGTTTTCCGCGAGCCAAAAATTTCGCTTGCCGTTGCCGGCAAGGCAAGTCGGCAAGAAAAGTTCGACAAGTTCGACAAGTTCGACAATTTCGGCAATTTCGGCAACCGGCAAGTTGCTTGCCGCACAGCCCTGATTCTCACCTCACTGTCCGAGTAGAGTGACTTGGCGACGATATCGAGCAGTTTGGCAGTCTCGGCCTGGAATTCCCTTCTCTCCGGTTGAGTGGAAGAGGAGGAGGATGAGAGGAGACGAGGAGCTGCGGAGATCAATCTGCAGAGCGATTGTTATTGTTAGAAAATTGAGAGCCGGATGACTATTAATTAGTTGAGGCGATAGCAGCATACGATGAACGTGTGAAACCCGTATCGTCGAACCAAAATTCTAATTTAAAATTTAAAAATTTCCCATTCCCACTCAATCAATAGCCTCACCTGACTTGGACGGTCCTTGAGGAAGCGACCTGCGACGAGAGAACTCGCGAGAGACGAGACAGCGATCGAACACTTCGCATCTAAGATTACGGGATGAGTACCGTGAAACACTCTGAATACTGTAGACAGGTATCGATCCGGACGCGAACCGGCACTCACGGACAAAACAATCAAAGTGAAAAACGTTTATCATGATATGCGCTTGTTCACGAGTGAGGTATCTAAAGCAACGTAAGTGGCGAGTATCGAGTATGGATGAGCACTAATTTTACAGATATTCGAGTGAATCAACGTACAAATTCTACAAAATACAACAAAGAAACTGTGAACATTACTGGCAGTTCAAATAGCATCGTTCTCTACAAGAACAAGAAAAATTAGCAGAAGGAATCAGATCATAGATAATACAGTTTAACTTGCCCTGTGGAAACACATAGCAAGGGGTGTGGCGAGTGAGGTACGTTCAGTAAACTACGAGTGATATTACAAGCTATTAACAGGGACAGGGGTGTTACCATATCAGATCTGATGGATCATAAAGAACAATAAAGTGTGTAAAAAAGAAAAAAAAAGTAAAACAACTTCATAATGCTGGCCAGAACATAATGGATGGATCTCAGAGTCTGCTCAGCTTGGTGGGGGAGCTGTCGAGGGTCGTGCAGTTGATGAGTTGGGCGAATTCCAAGCAGTAGTCGACGCTGTTCTGGGACATCATCTGTTCATACGCGGCACGCACGTCGGAGGGAAGAGACGCATTCGTCTGCAAGGACGGATCGATTCGAGGGAGGGGACGGTACTACAATGTCGTTTCGTATACGGTACAAATCACCTAAACAGAAAAACCTTACAACAGACGATTTTTTTTCCGGAAGATTCGAATTATTCCAAGCATCAATCAACGATTGATCTAAATCTCACAAGCATAGGAGTGTGTCCTAAAACCTACACCTTCCAGCACCAAAATCTAGTGTGTCTTGCACGTCACAAGGACGCATCTTCTCCAACACTGATTTTAAAGGGGATACGGTACCTTGGAGGGGCTGGTGAAGACTGCGGCCGGCACCACTCGTCGTGTGCCACTAGAGGTCGAGGGAGCTTCGAGCAGACTCTGAAAAGGGAGGAAATTAGATGATCGT
>LS566840.1:611856-627626 GCA_900490775.1 Pristionchus maxplancki
TGGAACCCCTCTCCACCCACTCACATTGCCTGGCGACGTGAGCGCTGCCTTGAGTGCCAAGGAGAGGGCGTCGGTCGCTCCTCCACCCATCAGCGGGAACGTCGTCGACATCGAAGACAACGACGACCTCGCGGGCGTCGACGCAGCACTCACCAGAGAGGCCGCTGCTGCAATAATTTCATCTCCCATTATGGCATGATAATTCTCGAAATGCATTCCCAGAAGCTATTAGCCACTCCCGTTTCCGTCGTTTATAACAATCCATCAATTCTTCGATTTCGCGGGTTGCCCAAACAGTTAGAATTGTAAAAAAAAACAATTTAAAAATAAATACTGACTACTCATGGGCGTCGTGTTGGCCAGCGAGAAGGAGGACGTCCTGCAATTGATCAATCAATATTTTGCAATGCGTTGAGGAAGGATTCTTTGTGACCGGGAGACATCAAGGCTATCCGATTATTACACGCAGACGTACCTCCGATGGTCAGACTGCGAGAGGGCGGAGGAGGAAGACGCTGCCGTCATCGTCGATGAGACCTTCAGACGACGGACGGGCGATCGACGTTTGGGACGAGGAGCCGATGAGATGGAACGGACCTGTTCCTGGAATAAGGGAGGAGTGAAGAGAGGGATGGTGACGACAGCACTATTGCCTCTTCTCCCTCTCGTCTCCCATACAAATACTGTCCAAAAAGAGCTTTTAATTTAGTTCTCTTTTCATGTTAGATGGACAGACATGGATAAATTGACGATACTGGCCACCTCCCCTTAACACCTATTCGAGCAACGCCACTTCACCGGGATTCTCAATTTTTTTTTAAAAATCAAATCAAATCGTGACTCACAGCGAAATCGTCCATCTCCTTGGTGACGATGGGTGCCTGTTGGACGTGGAAGAGAGGGGACGCCCTTCCCCTTCCTCCCTCTCCATCCGCCTTCGCCAGTCGCATCCGTTTCGGTTGAGGCTGAGAAAGGAGTGATTTTTTTGAGGGATAAGAACTCATCATAGATTTAAAGAACAGTTTAAAGTACCGAGCAAATGTTATTATTCGCAATGCAATTTCTCGTTTCACGAGTGCTACTACTATTTCACTTCTGATCGCGAGATCAATCCGTTCGATCCTTGCATCTTAAAAATAACTCACCTGAATCATCACCTCCTCGTCCTCCTTCGTGCTCAGTATCGGGTCGTCTCGCGATGGGGTCTGACAAATAAAATCATTTCTCGATCCATTAATCTACGGTAGATTATCTACCCATCTACCGTACCTTATTGATAGCTCCGTTTGGTTTCTTCTCCATCACGGCGTCTCCGTATCCTCTTCCTAGTAGATCGACGAGGATATCCCATGGCTCCTCCACATCCTCATTTCCCTCCTCTTCGATCGAGTACAGCAACACGATCTCGCGACTCAGACCGCACTGAACGAATTATACTTTGCAAATATCAGAGGTCTTTTATCCATGGAGCTTCGAGAGAACGAAAGTAAATTTGTTTAATTGAATATCTCACCATCTCCAAATTCCTGATGGCACATAATCCTATATTTGTACTACCCTCGAAACCCTAATATTGCAGGCTCCTATTTTTTTCTTCTAAAAGTTCAGGCTTCCGTAGACAAGTCAAAATGATATTTTAATGGCATCTAGTGGCAATCCTAACCTGATTGCCTTTTCCATTCGACCAGCTACATCTACCACTCTCGGCACACAGATCCTCCTTGACACTCCTTCTCGGCTACTGTTCCCCTAACCCATTCAATCTCTAAGACTAAAAACCAAAGATCAAAGACGACTGACCACTGCGTATAATTCTGCGATACTCGCACTACCCGCCGTCTCTTTCGTGAGTCCCTCGAGGAGGGCGGAGCGAGAGAGAGTGAGATGGGGAATGAGCGACTGCGAGGCACGATAGCACACCTCGGACGGGTCGTGGCCTGAGGGGTATAATAAAGGAACGTTTCTAATTTTTATTCAGTTGAATTTGCATTGCCCAACACTCCCATTCTGAAATCAGTTGTGGAAAGCGCACTCGCCTTTGAAAAAAAAACCTCTGTGTTGGCATAAATCTCGACTAAAAATTGTGTTGATAGTTGATCTTCTTATAAGAAAAAAATTGACACCAAGATGTATTCTTCTTTCTCACTACACTCTGAAGCCTGAACATTCCTACCTCTCCTACACAAGAAACCTTTACCGTGCAAATACGCATTTCATCGAACCAGACCTACTACATACTACCAACTCTACTCTCCCGTTTCTACAACATACTCCTGAAACCTCGGCCCACATTGCACTTTGTCATACATTTCCAACACCAAACAAATAAAATATTTATAATTCACAACTTATGCAATCACATATTGGAGGCAACTGTCCTCTCCCCTCTCATCCCCTCACTGCAACCCACACTCACCTTTCTTGATCTGTCGCTTGACGCTCTCCGTCTGCGTGCGGTCCTCTTGCAACCTGCAATATAAGAACTTGATTCAGGGATCACGGGTTAACCATTTGATTTTCATCTTGTGCAATCCCAACATAACACCACATGCAGCCCCATCTCACTACATGCCCCTGCTGAAACCTCGACTCCCCCACTCACATATTCACAGAGACATTCCCATAGGACGTCGTCGACGGGGTGAACGAGATCTCTCCCATCAACGTGTGCTTCGATGGATGCAATCGCACGGTGAATGGCCGTTTCTCCTTCTTCTCTTCTCCTTCCTCTTCCTCCTCGTCTTCATCCTCATCCTCCACTTCTCCCTTCCACTTGTGCTGGAGTAGCTCGAAGATCCTCTCCACACGATCGCACGTATTCAGACGGATCAGCAGGTTGCGACTCTGACTGCAATTATTGATTTGTTACGATGAGTATGGTAACATCACTATCATCTCACTACCAACGACTCCTATCACTCGCATTAGAAACATGAAAAATACTGTTCTTCTTTCAATTTGTTGCAATATTTCAAATTGAGATTTCGAGGTTTCAGCAACTAATGAAAGCAGAAACTGGCCAGCAACAATGATCCTCCCCAGTTCGCGATTAGACAAAACACACAGCCACTTCTCAAAAATAAACGCTCTTTCGTTTTATTCATGTATCGCCTTTTTTTACAAAACATATTTTCAATAGGAAATTTTGGCTTTCGAGCTCTCAAAAAATTACGACTGTTTGTCACATCGACAATATACTCCATATCGCTTCTAAAATAAACGACCCACCCTCTGCTCATGACATTCGTGCCGTCCTTGTATCTCTTCGGCGAGAGATACAGTACCAGATCCTGCGGGAAGCGAGTGATGCGACGATTGACTGCAACGCCGACAATTATCGATTATTGACACCTTGTCTTGACCACGGATCAACCATCGTTCACAATTTCAACCACTGCCTTTTATGCTTCTATGAAACTTGTTCCACTTTATCCTATCAAGCATTTCGTAACAATATTGCTCGTTCCACATGAGCAATAATTCAAGGTCTACCTTAACCCATCCAATCGTAATCTACCGTACTCACACGAGAAGAACTGGAGGAGGGCGGGACAGGCGGGTGTCTTCATAGTTACGTGCTGCTTCTTGCAGCGAAGTCGCGTCGTCACAGTTCTGGAAATAAGTCAGTCATCAATCGTCCATGATCCTGATACCGTGCCCTTCCATAATCAAAAACAAATCAGTAATCGATCAATCGTGCCCTCTCTCTACCGTACCCTTCCATGATGAGTGCGCGCAGCTTGGGCGCCTCGAACTTGTAGTTGCCCATTCGCTTTCGCCACTCGCATCCATTGATGACGACGAAAAGATCGCGCGCGTCACGTGGCATCTCTGCAGGCCAGTCTGAAGAGAGGGAGAGTTGAGGTTTCATGAAAGATAGTTATTTGAGACACATGGAGACCATTCAATGCTAGAGTGAGTTTTTTGCAAACATCGAAAAACTAACACTATACCGTCTTACACTGGCAAGACTGGAACTAGAGTAAGTAGTAAACTTATTGAATAAAAATTAGTTCGCTATCAACGACGAGGCCCAGACACCCACCCATGATGTATCTCTGCAACCTGTACCCTCCTTCCTCCCATGCACCATCATTTTCCACTATCACCACTCACCCTCCTCCTTCATATCCGCGCCGCTCCTCACTTGCCGGTAGAAATTGAAGAAGAAGTTGCGCAGCTGCTCCTGCAATTGAATAATCTCAGAATTGTATTTTTTAAAATTATTTATTCACAAATTACTATAACAATCCTTTTGCGATGGCATATGTATACCGCAATGATACCGCAATTGAAAAGGCAAGAAAAATAAACTTATTTTCAAATTGCGAAATGCTTAACATGAACCCACTTCCGGCCAAACGCATGTTTGATTTTATTTTTTTAGTAAAATGCCGATGCCGATGTCGTATCCAACCGCCATCACAGTTTCGCTAGACTGCCTACTCACCGTGAAACCCCAAACTATCCGCTAATCACTCCCCGCCCTTCGCACCTTATTAATCTCCATCTTTCTCTTCGACATCACTCTGTGCAGCGCGTCGAAGTCCTTGCCGTACTGTAATACCGTAATTATTCTACCGTACTCAACCGTATCCACCTCTACCGTACCTGCTTGACTCCCTCGTAGAAGAAGAGCATGTCTCCTATGCTCCACTGCATCCGCTTGTGACCTCCGAGGAAGGAGCCCGTGGATGACGTCGACGGAAGGCCTCCAGAAGGCATGGAAGATGACGATGGGAGGGAGGAGAGGAGAGCCGCATCCGGAGAGGAGAGCAGATTGGAGGAGGACGGCTTCGATTGCTGAAATTAGTTTTGATATTTCCTATCATGATACTAAGCAGGGGTGTGCAAAATTTCCCGAACTCTCTCATTTCGCAATGCTCTCTCGCTCTTTCTGACCGACGAGAGACCATTGCGAAATGAGAGCTCGGGAAATTTTTGCACACCCCTGATACTAAGGTGGACTCGTGGCAGGTTCCTTTTGATGAACATCAGGAACCTCGAAACCGCTAGGCATAACTATTGCTGAATAAGCATTCACTTTTTAAAAAATATATATCTTTGGAACAATAATCGAGATTCAATTATACAAAATTAAATAAAAGCAATCATTGAAGCGCCAAATATCCCAGTGAAAACCTTTTTTTTTTACTGTTTTTGATTAATCCCACAGAAAAATATCTCTCTATTAATTACTAGAAGAATTAGAGACCGAAGTTTCAATATGAATTAATTAAACAAAATATGATGGTACCTCCGAGTGCGGTCGCAGGGTCATCTTGCTGCTCCCTTCCTTCTCCTTATCCTCTTCGTCTTTCTTCCCCTCATCATCGATATCCACCACGTCCACTTCATCATCTTCTATATCGTCCAGGATTACTTTATCTTCGTCATCCTGTAATAACAAAAACACTAATAATAATTATTATTATTATTATTAAACATATAAATTTCAAGCAGTCAAATCAGTGCCTCACTTCTTCTATATCCTCCATGAACTGTCTCCTCTCCTCCTCTTCATCATCGATCTCTCCCTCTTCCCTCTCATCGATCACGAGCTCTACCTCGCTGTCCACTCCCGTTGACGACATTCTGGATCATAATACTCATTTGGCGATCGAAAAATCCACTATTGATAGTGCGAACGCAACAAGCACTTTCGACGTTTCAGATATTTGTCATCACGGTTACAAACCAGTCATTTCCAATATCTCTTGATCGACTCTTTGAAGAAAAATCGATTTATCTCCTCCAAACAATCGATAAAGCATCGTCTATCAAATCTCGAGATCACCCTGAGTACTCAACATAATCACACAACAACTATACAGAAATGGTGAAATACAGCGAAAGATTACATATGACACAGCATAATCTTAGCACAGAATCAGCAAGAAAAAAGAAACGAGTCTAATTAGTAGTACACATCAGTAGATAAGTTGAACATTCAGAGAGAGCCGTCTAGAATCTATGCGGGTGATATAATATCCTTCATAATCGATTAGCCTACTACCGTACGCTGTCAACAGTACCCGAATCTACGTTCTCATCGTTGGGAAGAGGGAAGGATTGAGTCCGCCGTTGGTCTTCGGCTTCGCTGGTACTCTAAACGCCGTGCCTGTTGTCTTCGTCTTCTTCGCTCGAGTTCCGCTCCCTTGACTCGCCTGCAAAACACACTCATCTACCGTAACCAACCCACTCATCCCAGTTATCGATTGGGTACCGTACCTTCCTCTTGACTCCTGCCTTGGCTCCTTGATTGGGCGTCCTCCTCTTCTTCGTTCCTCCGAAACTCGGCTTGATTCGATGTCCACCGTTCGATGCTTGCATGCCTCCTTGAATTATTGATTGCATTCGTTACTGTATATTATTCATTTTTTGTCACATCCGCGTTACACCCATTACAGCACCCTCCCCCATACCCTGATGAGCTATTCCAGCAGCAGGAACGCGACGGGACCGAGGTGCCACCAATAACAGTACCCCAACCCCCCCCCCCCCATCTCACCTCCTCCCCCAGCGAATTGGTTTCCATCGTGCATTGCCATGGGGAATCCTCCGATCACGGCCTCTCGCTTCTTCAGACTCTCCAGCTGCGCAGTGATCTCGGCTGCGTCGCGGTCTGTTAATATTAAATAATTAAATTGAGAAATTACCAATTCAAATTCATTTCCCGCCCCTAAAACAATCATACGGTAACCAATCGTCAATCGATAATCCGACTAACCATCGACCTCCTTCCAGAAGGGCTTGAGTGCGGCCATCAACGTCTGTCCGTACTTCTCGATCTGGAATGTATGAATGTTGGCTGCTTCCGATTGAAATGTTCCTCTATCAACCCATGATATCATAATGCTGCAACACGAACATTCCCAGTATAAAATTAAGGCATCGCAATATAATTGCGATAAAAAAAACAACCACACGATTGTTCATTCGCTCATGAACAATAGAATAAGCTAGGCCAGTGAACACCTAACCATATAACAAGAATAGCCTGTAAATTTTATTTTATTGTTTGTTCTACGTTGGGAAGAGTGATCACTTTCTCACCCCCTCTCACAAATTTGAGAACGAAATGAATCACGTACCAACCAGGGTAACTTTCGCAAGTAGCGCGAAACGGCAATCAGTTTAGTTTTCGAATGCCATTTCAGTGCTCTACATCAATTCTATCCTTCACTGAGCATAAAACAACACATGATGCTATTATTTTAATTGTTTTCAACTGCGATTGATAAACTGATCGTCATACTTCACCATCCTATAGTTTTGAAAACGGTGAACCACGAAGCAACTAGGACGCACTAAATATCTCACTAACTAATATCTGAGCAAAACCATATCCCCTATCGTACCTACCATAATAAAACCGTACCTACCATAAACCCCAAGCTATCGTCACTGTCATTTCACTCTCGGGTTCGCCCTATGCACTTCTCCCTTTCTCACCTTCGTGGGCGTCATCGAGTCCGCCTGCAGCAGCTCCGAGTTAGTGCGCGGCAGAAGGGCTGCGATCTGAAAATTGATTTGCGTTTTTGAAATTCCTTCTGAGCTGTCGATTCGACAGTGTCGAATGATCATTCAAAGAAGCGCCCAGGTACTAAATCTGTCACTGAAACAAAAAGGAATCAAGAAGATACAATTATTTTTTCTAGAAAAAAAAGACGCAGCTCGATTTGTGGGTGTTGTATCGTAGAGTTGCCCCTACTCACAAGACCGTGTGGTCGCCCCAGTGATCGTGTGTAGTCTGATCACTCGGGTCTCTCTCACTTGGCCGCATCTCTCTCTCTAGTCTGATCAGAGTGCGCGCGCGTGTTGTTGTTCAATTAGGCTCCCTCTCCCTCTCCCTTCCCTTCCCTAGTCAGTCTAGCTCTGGCTTAGCTCACGGGTAGTGACCCGTTTAGTCTTCTAGTTATTTAGTTGTTCCCCTTCCCCATTGTGGATAAAGACTATTCCACATCCATTCCGTGTGAGGGCACAAGGCAGGGACACAACAGTGGGATTCATCACGGTTGTCCTTATTTGCTTAATCAAAGTGCACAAATCATTGTCTGTGCCTCTCATTCAAGGCTCTAAACGTATCATTGTATCCCCGATGTCGCAGGTTTTCGTAAACTCGACAATTTCCCTGCTTTTCTATCAGAATCCCCCCCCCCTCCCCCTCACCTGCTCGATGCCCTCATTGGACAGCACCGCCTGCGGTCCGGCCAGTCGATGCGTCTGCGCGAGGGCGGCCGCGACGGCGCGGAGAGCAGACACCGCGCGGTCGAACACGTCCGCGTGCTTGATGCGGTGTCTGCAGAGGAAGTATCGAATTATTGGCGTTAATCAAGCTTCTTCTTTCATTCAATATCAGTGGTGGTTTTTTTTTGCAAACTCAAGCGCAGTTTCCTCGTATCATCGTCTCCTCATATCCAAGAACGTATGGGCTAGGGATGACAATTCGGAACACGGCCTCAAGTCGGCAAAGATAGCAATTTGCATGCGAAGCCGGCTTGGCGAATCTCTCCACCAAATTGAGTGAGGGTGAGAGGCATTTATGCCGGCTTGGATCAATTTGCATATCGCGCCAAGCCGGCTTCAATCAATTAGCGAGTCTTTCAAGACAATTCGCCGAGTTCCGAGGTCGATTTGCCATCACTAGTATGGGCCCATCGCAACCTCTATTCACGAGGTTTGGCTTTCACACTCTCGGTTTAAGAACCAATCAATTCGAATCCCGACTCACTTCTCCTTGAGTGCCGCAGCCTCACTGACAGTGGGCATGTTGATCTGCACCTCGTCCTTCTTCTTCCTCCCACCGCCATCAGTGAGCACGTGCAGGAACACCTGAGAGAGAGAGAGAGACTCTCTCCATTTGGCACACTCTCTCGGTAACTCTGATCGACTAGGGGGACAGATAATTGGATTGACAGACAACTACACGGTATCAATAATCGATCTGTTTCGCCGATCGCATCGAACACATCTGTTGAACCTGTTTCGCCGATCGCATCGAACACATCTGTTGAATGACAAACAAGTACAATTCATGAAACATGCTTGCACCTGCAGCGTTTCGTAATATTTTGCCGAGATTAAACTGTATAGGAAGAACTTATCAAAAAATGAAAATATTGTTCGGCCACATAGTCCACTTGAAACCCCAAAGCCATTTGCAATTTTCCGTTCAATTTCGATATTTTACATAATCTACAATTAAGTAAAATTTTACCTTTGCCTTGACTCTCCCCGTGATCACGGCCTTTCCCTTCTCCGTCACTTCCGCGTAGGCCGAGACAGAGTCGAACTTGTTGGCGTACAGTCGCTCGAAGAGGTACTGCTCGATCACCAGCTTGCGAAGTAATCTGACAGGGAGGGGGATTACGGTAGGTGTATGGTATCGGTCTATTGATCTATAGCTACAGTAACCCCTCTCCTGTCCCTCCACTTACCGTAGTGAGTCGGGCTCGCTCATGGCGGCGCCTCTTCCTACGAGCGCCATATTCGAGTGACCAAGACGCATCGCCTGGAATAGTTCTTGGTATACTTGAGAGAGGGAGAGTTACTAAATTTGTGAACTCGCGCCGATTATATGAATATATCATGGAACAGGAAAGTTACTTCGTGAAAGTTTCTGGACACGGACAAGTAATTTAGTTTTCCGACACTTTTCTCAGTCAAATCGAAAACAACCAGAAAGGTATAATAAAGAAAACCAGTGGAACACTAAATTTCCAACAAAGCAGATTTTTCTTTTTAAATCGGGAAAATACAAACCTGCTCATTGGTTTTCTTGTTCATCTGTCCTCTGTACAGCTCGGCCAGGTATCGAAGGGTCACGTTGCGCATCTGAGTTTCACGTATTAGATATGTCTTTCAATAAGCAATGTAGTTAATGTAAATCGTTTATACCGTTCACTAAATTCGTTACGCCGCATCCGTGCTTCACTAATTCTCTAAAACCATGCCTCGCATACCAAAGTAATACTGTGTGCGGAATTACTATTTTTTTTAAAACACACACACAAACATTTTCACCGCTCACACGCGCTTCACAGTGAAGCCTTCACTACTTCCCCATAAGCAATCATCTCATCGTTTTTCGATTTGATCGCCAGAACGATTGCTAGATAAACCAAACAATAACTCACCCCTGCCACGCACTGCAGTATGATCCTCGCCTCCTCACTCACATCGAAGAGGGTGAACTTGCCCTTGTTGATGCTCTTCCGATGGCAGACGTCGCACGGCGTCGTGCCCGATCGACACGCCGCCGCGTCGTACACCTAAATAGCGTCATTAATTTATATAATTAATAAGCAAGTTAATTCTCGAATTCCAAAGCTTTAATTATAAAAATCATGCCTCCTAGAACCTATTCGTAATACGGCCCACAGTAACACGATTTGCACAACAGACCCGCCAATTGGAACGACATTTTCCACCAATAAGTTCACTGTTTCGCAATTACTATTTCCCCACGCGGACTTATCTAATGATAATTGATCCTCCGCCTCTCTTTCGATTCAATAAAAAACACCCGTCTTGCCACATCTACATCCCCATTGCCCCCTCACCTCTCCAAAGTGCTCGACGAGAATCTTCCTCCTGCAGATGGAGATGTTCTCAGCGTACGCGACCATCTGGAAGATCGACCCGAGGTGCATGTCGCGCACGCCCACCGTCGTGTTGTCGCCTGAGCGAGGAAAATGATAATGCAGACAGATGACGATAATCGATTCTGGACGACCATTTAGTTTTACTTACATATTTTTGCCAATTTTATCACATTCTTGAACCAAAATAGGATAGAAGAAGACGATACCTTCAATCATCCTCCTCAGTCTGATCATATCCTGATACGAGTAGAGCAGGACGCAGTAGGCGGGCAATCCGTCTCTCCCTGCTCGACCCGTCTCCTGGTAGTAGCCCTCGATCGACTTCGGCATACTGCAAATTATTTATTTTATTAAGTCTTGGGAATGACAGACAGATTTGCAACAATTAGAACGGCTGAACATAATCATTTGCACAAACTCAGAATTGAATAAATTACCTGTAGTGAATGACGAATCGGACGTCCGGCTTGTCGATGCCCATGCCGAATGCTGAAAAGAATTATTTTACCATTATATTTATTTAAATTTAATAAATAAAAAAGTAAAATTGACAAATCACTTACCAATCGTAGCGCAGATGACTTGTATCCGATTCGTGATCCAGCGAGATTGCACCTATAATAATTATTTAATGTAGACCGAATGAACAAGAGATCACAAAGAAATACAAGCTAATATTTTAGTATTATCATCGCAACAAGAACCCACCTAGAAAAATCATAATTAGAAGTTGCCGCTGTTCCTTGTAATACCTTTGCAACCAGAATCTACCAAGCCATTCATGTCGATCCCCCCCCCCCTACTCACATCGGTCCTCTTCTCATCCTTCAGTCCGGCATGGTACTCTTCCGCCGTGAATCCCTCCTTCCGCAGACTGGCCGCCACTTTCTCGCACTCATTCCTGACAGGGAACTCGTTCCAGTTTATTACGAAATAAGGAACGAAAATGACCTACTATCGATTATCACTAATCAATAATACGCTCACCTCGACAGACAGTAGATGATACCGCTCTTGCCCGGGTAGAGCTGCTTCATCTTCTCCAGTACCTGTAACAATAAGCGTCACGCACTTTCACCCACTTCTTTTGTCGTTTCACTAGTATAGTATAAAGGTTATTCACAAAAAGAAGTGATTTAAGTGTAAGAATACTCTTGTGAAATCAGCCAAATCCTCGTTTCACAGTCATCTCATGAATGCATTTCAATAGGAGCTGTGATATTCCTGAGGTTCTCAGAAAAAAAAACTTCAGCAACGTTCCAGTTTCACTGTTTCCTCACATCAGTCTGCTCGAACGATGATGCGCTTGCTCTTTATATTAAAAAAAAGTTAGTAACCTTCTGGAGTGCCTTGGCAGCCTTCGGGATCAGATCGTACTTGAGGTTGTCCCTCACGAAAGAACTGATGAACCTGCCAAGGAGAGGTATCATCAATTATATTCATTCAGCGAAATATCACAGTCCCGATTTCATAAATTCTTTAATTATCAGCATTATCAGCGTTTGAGCTGCGAATCGCACGTTTCACTTGTGCTATTACAGTCGCATATTCTCCATATTCCAATGTTGAGCCTATCCATGAACAAAACGGGGACAAACAACAAATTCCTTTCATTGAAATCAACTAACAGCTTTGAGTCCTTGATACCCAGATGATCCTTCGTGTCCTGCACGATTTTCGGCGTCGCCGTCGCTGTTAGCGCCACGATTGGGACCTGGAATAATCAAATCATTTTTGATCTACCTACCGTAGCTTCGCTACCGTACCTTGGGATTCTTGAACATATCCCTGAGAGAGGCTAGTTTGGTGTAGTCTGGGCGGAAATCGTGTCCCCACTGCGACACGCAATGAGCCTCGTCGATGACGAAACGCGCCAGAAGGCCACGACGATGGAGGGAGTAGAAGACGGACGAGAGACGGGACGATGAGGAGATCTGACAATTCGTATTTTTTTATATGTGTGAGGGCACTTTCAAATTGGTCATCCACCCAGCTGCTCTATTAGAAACAATGCTGAATCACAAATATTCCGGGTAAAAAAATGTCAAAATCATCTGCGCAGGATCCAAACCATCTACAAATCGATAACCTTCTCCGGAGTGACGTAGAGCAGTTTGATGTCGGGTTCCTTGGCTTCTAGTCGATTGTAGATGGCATCGGCGTCCTTCTGCGACAGATCTCCCGTCAACGCCTCGCAACCGATCTGCAGAATACAAATGTTAAACGTGTTTGCAAACGTCTTTCAACTTGTGATTGAAAACTATGCAAAGCAACTCATTTACTGCATCCGACAAACACCAATCTACTATGAGACTTTTCATCGCAACCTACAGAATTATAAAAAAAAGTTCAGATAGATTTTTTGGCGACGGAGGTACACTAATTGCGAAGGAAGCCTATCACCGTATTAATTATATCCTCAACACACCAATGCTAATCGTTCTTTACAAAATTATACAAATAAACAAAGAAAAAATTGGCCGACTCACATCCAATCCCTGCATCTTTGATCTTTGATCTTCAATCAGCGAACGGAGAGGAGAAACAACGATGGTGACTCCCTCTGAGAGAACGGCCGGCAGCTGCAATGCTCAACCATTATTTTATTGTTTTCGTTCCACGAAATCTCAAGTTTCAGCCTTCCTAGATAGATGATGTCTCTGCTTGACCGCAGTTTCACACCTCCATTTACTATGTGAAAGTCAATGGAGCTGTAAAACTGACAGTTCTTCGTCCCTAGCAACCTATTGTTGTATCACCATGAATCAACTGTTTCATTACTCCTCCATCTACCTCTCCCTTTACCTGGTAACAGAGCGATTTGCCGGCTCCGGTCGGCATGAGCACGAAGGCGTCGTGGTTGAGAACGATTGACGTTATCGCCGTCTGTAAGGAACATAACGTCAATCTGAACCTTACCTCGTCCGTGCCTAACAAACTACATGAGCAAGTTCAACAAGTAAAATAAATAACATTCATCCCTGTTCAAACGACCGTTGAAAAATAAGAAAGGAACTGACTTTCTGGCGATGCCTGAACTTGCTGTGGCCGAAAACGCTTTTGAGAGTGAGATACATCCGCTCCTTCAGATCCTTCCCAAGTAATCCGTCCTCATCTTCGAACGAATCGCCGTCGTCTTTGAGAAATCCGCGGAATTGACCGTGCATGTCTGAAAAAAACTTTTTTTATTCCTGATTCAATCCAAGCTACAAGGTGACATAGCTAAACATCACTGACCATGTCTCTTCTTGACTGCATCCCAGCACTCCAATTCCGCCTCTTCATTCACAATCTCAGCGTAATCGATAATCTCGTCGTCATCGTAGAACGAATCCGTCTCCGTCGGATCTTCTCCCTCCCCGTAGATGTGCACTGACGAGGCGGAATCTGATGAAGGATGATACTATTATTTGAAGATACTAATGCAAAATAAAGATCACCGAATGCTTTTGAAACATTTAATGATCAGAATAAAAAAAACTTGTTCCTGAATTGATGAAATCGTACCTTGTCGTGTAAGTTGAGGCTTTGATGTCGTCGGTTTCAACGGTGTTTTTGCTGCCGGTGGTTTGCCGTAGAGGATGTAATCGTCGTCGAAGGAATCCTCTTCCATATCAGAAGCCGCCACGACCTCATCTTAAAGAAGTTGGTAAAATAAAATTTTTAATTATTCCAATAAGTGAAAACTAACCGTCATCGTCGATAATGATTTCTTGCACTGGCTTGGATGGTTGGACGATGTGATTGGATAGGCGATTGGCCGGGGGAGGCACCACCTGGTTCAGCTGAATTCATCATAGACAACATTTTCAATATTTTTATAAGAGAAGTATCCAGCTTGTTATTTGTGACCTATGTTCCCCCGAGTTCTAGTAGCTGATTCAAGAACTAGCATGATGTGGTCAATTTAAAGTAAGAAAAAGTATACCGGGGATGAAATCTGTCGTAGTGGCACGGATGGCACTCGAGCGGGCGTAGGAGTCACTCGACGTGGATCGTAAACAGAAGACGACGAGGGTTGTGCATTAAACGATGTCGACGTGGATGGCTGAAAAATTATCAGCGCTTTAAAACACAGCAGTAAGGTTGCTTTGATCGCTTAACATTGTTTGGCATCAAGTGGTTGCATGTCACATGCAACTTAAGTTGAAAGCAAGTTAAAGTAGAAAGGCAAATGACGAAAATACAAACCTTGGGAGGCGCGGGAGTGGGTTCGAGAGTGAACGCCGCTACAGGAGGCTGTGTTACCGATCCAAAATGGTTGTCATGACAGGTAAACCTTGGAACAACGAAGGTAGAGTCAGGAACGACAAAGTGGAACTTTCCAACGGAGACACGCGGACGCGATTTGATGCTCTCATACTGTTCTTTTGCAGTGGTGGCCATACCCGTACATACTGCAGATAGTGCGAGTCCTGCAGTATCAATATGAATAAAATGGAGGACAATAAAATAAACATGAAAACAGGGAAAATCGATATCATAAAATTTTTGCAAAGAATTTGAAAGGAAATTTTGAGTTCCGGCAGGTCTTGACGTGTACAACCTGTGAGAGCCCATTTGCTTACTGACGAGTCAGTTTGCGATTCTTGCCATTAATATTTTTTTTAGGTACCACGGAGCAAAAATTCAAACTCTTTCTAAAAATCCTGTTTCGTTACTGTGGGGTGATAGCCGATGCAGAATCACGATAGCGTTTCCAAAATTTTAAAATATTCAAATATCAGCGAATAATAGGTTATCATTCTAAGCCCCGCCCACCGTGGTGTTGCGACCGAAAGTGCGCCGTTCGCTGGGTCAGGAAATTTCCTCGGGGCAATTATTGTGATATTCATGTTAATTTATTTTCATTTTTCATTCTTTTGAATGGTAAGGATACACGTACCATTCCATAATTGATAAAATAAAATGGTTCAACTCACCATGCATATTTGATATGAAAGGAATCTGTTTCTACCGTATACGGCAGACGACCCTGGTAGGTCAAAATGGAGCATGGTCTTCAAATATCATCATTAGATCAATGTAATTTGCAACAAATTACTATTGCTAAAGTCGGTTAATACTCATTCGTCCTCTTTGCCGAGATCGCCAGCATGTAACTGTTTACGGTAGTGGTAACTTCACAGCTGGTTTTGACAATGTTTGCCATGTTAAATTTTT
>LS566840.1:628160-659055 GCA_900490775.1 Pristionchus maxplancki
GGCAGACGACCCTGGTAGGTCAAAATGGAGCATGGTCTTCAAATATCATCATTAGATCAATGTAATTTGCAACAAATTACTATTGCTAAAGTCGGTTAATACTCATTCGTCCTCTTTGCCGAGATCGCCAGCATGTAACTGTTTACGGTAGTGGTAACTTCACAGCTGGTTTTGACAATGTTTGCCATGTTAAATTTTTTCTTTTTTATGCATCGAAGTACCGGCATAGGTCATAGAACTTATTTAAATGCAAAATTGAAGAGGCGCATTCACTGAGTCGTCAGAAAATGAATTTAATATTCAAAAGGATCCCAACTTGAGAATTTCATTGACTGATTTGAACATGTTTGCCATGTTCGATTTTTCTAATTTTTATAGTATAGCGTGTACGTATCCAGTACCTAATATCAAGCATATAAATGGAAAGGCGCATCCCCAATTAATCGAAAAAACGAATAAAAATAAATTTTCAACGTTTATTTGAATTCCCGGGCGATGTCGACGTTTCTCCGGTCGCAACCCTTTCCCCGGCTCTCGATTTTGAAATTCCCGGATAAGGGTCCCTATATTTTTTTCAAAATTGTGTTATTGATTTTCTATTGTTCATTCTCAAGCAATATTCTTCTTTATAAGCTCCTAGACCACTTATCTAGATGTACTCATGTAATGGCTTACTTTCATCGGCACATGTCTCGGTATGCGTATTTTTGAGAACTGTGTAATTTGCATGTTGTACATCCTTCTTGTTCGCACCAAATTATTTCCAAGTCGTGGCCGAATATGTTACACTTTCACATCCTTACATCTTACTTGCAGGATGGATGGACCTTTGACGTTCAATAAAAAGAAACAAGCGAAGACCGGTAAGTACTCCATCATCACAGTCGACCTACACAAGCCGAAGGGAAACAAGTATCCTCATTTCGACTTTAATGAAGTGAAGAAGAAGCTGGTAAGTAGATCGGGATATGTTTTCCTCGTGAACATTCAATTTACAGGGCCAAGGTTCGGATAATGAGGACGACGAAAGATTTATCGATCAAGATGCACGGGAGATCGTTCGACGATTAAATGAGAGACACGTGAGTCAATCGACTCACGTTTGAGCTTATCGATTTTGTGTGTCAGCCAAACAAGAAGACGAAAAGCGGGCGCAAAATTCGCTACAACGAGGATGACTTCATCGAAAAATCACTCGGATACGACTTGGAAGATACATGGATTGACGATTCGGAAGCTGTAAGCATTATATGATATTCTATTTTTTATTTAAATATAAATGTCAACTTTACAATTATCAATATAATTAAGTGCTATTTGCTTCATTTTTTCACTTTTTTTGCTTTAGTGAGTCGTTAATTACAGCACGATGAATTGGTTCCTTCCACACTCGACACAAAGAAGGGAGGATTTTATGTGAACAAGGTGAGAAAAAAGTTGTGCTAACGATCGAATGCGAGTGTTCAAGGGCGTTCTCGATTTTGTTTCCATCGGAGAAGAAGATTCGGATGAGGAATCTGAAGAAGAGGAAGAACGACCAAAGAAGAAGAAGAAAGAGGTAGAAAAGCCCGCTGTACGAGCTCCTAAGCGACCTGATCAGATCAAGGCTGATGAGGCCAAGAAGACCGCGGATAACATTCCCAAGGTCAGTATGGTTTTTTGTTGTTGAATTTCTTATGATTTGACGTAGGTCTGCGGTTCTGCCACGTAATAAACTCAGAATATATCTATCACACTACACTATTCATTGATTTTTTAAAAGAACTATTCAAAGATTATTCAAAGAATATTGTTAATATTTTAAGAAGCGGGCTGCCATTCCTTCGTCCTCTTCTGATTCTGAAGAAAGCGAGAAGGAGGAACGGCGTCGGGTTGGTGGCCCTCCCACTCTCAAGAAGAGCAAGCCAAGTGGAGCTGCGCCCTCGTCTGCTGCTGCTTCCCCCGCGGCTGCAAAGAAGCCAGAGGAGAGGAAGGAAGAGAAGGCAGCGGAACCGAGAAGAATGACCGGAGCTCCGCCCAATTTGGCCAGGAAGAAGTGAGTGGAGGATGATCGAGGCTCATTCATTCTGGTATGATTGTAGGCCCGATCCCGCTCTTCGTCCTTCGCTGGCTGGTAAGCCCCCACTCAGTGCTTCCCCTGTCAAGCAATCCCAGCCAATCGTCATCGAGACTGTCAGTTTACATTTCTTTCCAATTTATACGTATTGTATTTTTTTGTTGTTTAATGATTATTAAAAAGGCAAAATCACAGCAAGTCGAGAAGTGTAATACGGATAAAATGTATTGTTCTCTTCTACAGATCTCATCCTCCTCGGACTGCGAAGATGACCAAAGACAGGATCAGCCAACAGCTTCCGGCTCTGGCCCTGAACCATGTGCAGACCTGGATATGAAGGAAGTGCCCATGCCAGTGCAGCAGAAGATAATTCAGTTCCATATGGTAGGTTTTTTGGTCGCATCTGTTTATTTTCTTTCTACATATTAGACATAATTCCAATTTTTTTTGATATTTTAGTTATTTATATTTTGCTCTTACAGTTGTGCGAGGAGCACACCAAATCTGGAAAGAAGCACGTTCCAAATTCCATCGTTGAGAAGGCCATCGAGTCAGTTTCATTTTCTTCTTCTTCCTGCCACTGGGATACGTTTGATTTTTTTAGCAAGATTTTAATTTATTTTAGGCGAGCCTCTTTTTAAACCACGTCCCTATTTAGCATCTAATTAATTTGTATTGTCAGAATCCAATCGCTGGCCACTCGTCTCGGCACGAAGAAGTCAGTGAAAGGGGCCATCATGGAGAAGTTGGCGGGTATGTGTGGATACACGAAGGCCGGCCTCGATTCCAGGATTAAGAATGTGAGTGGAGGGAGGGTGAAGGGATGGGTTCATCGCGTAATTGAAATTGAGTGATTTATCATTGCAGGATCTTTCTACTCGTGCTTCAACATCCACAGCCCCTTCGGTTTCCCTTGCATCGACAGTCTCGACAGCGGCGTCCATCGCCACGACGGTCGCCTCGACGCAGCCACAGAAGGCGGCACCGTCGTCGTCGATCGAGTCGGTGACGTCGTCAACGAGCTCGGTGAAGAGTGCCGTCGCGGGACCGTCCAAGCCGCTGTCGTCGTCGGTGGTGAGTGGTGTAGATAGCAGATTGACTAGTGGTGGAATGGAGGAATGCATCGCGCTAAAATGTGTGCGTTCTCATTGCCTTGTTCCCCTTCTCAATAATTATTGCCATTGAGTGATGTGGATGAAGCAGAAATTGGCTTTGCAGTAGTAATTGATGAATCATTTCAGATCGGAGTTAAGCCGACGCCTGTAGCTGCCGCAGCTTCTACTGTTGCTGCAGCTCTTGCAGCTGCAAGTGTTCCGTGGGGAGAGGCGTTGAAATCTCTGGATCCCGATTTGGCCGTCGGAAAGTGGACGGTCGGTCAACATAAGGTTAGTCAAGGGGAAAGAGCGTTGTGGGGATAAAGACATCGATAGATGCCTAATACTTGGAAAGTTCTCCTCCTGACTTTATTGTGTATGAGGGGGGATATTGTCTGACCTCACCAGATGATAATTGTGCCCTTTTCAGGAAGTATCGACTAAATACCCTACACTCACTAAGGAAGTTCTGTTGGAATGCTCTGAGAAGATGACGTATGAAGAGTTCTGCGCGATGGCAGCGTAAGTTTCTAGCAATTAGAATAATTAGAGTAGAGGTTATTTACACTTTTTCTTGCTTTCTTTCATATCTTGTGAGGGTGAACATCATGTTGCAGAAACCAAATCGCTACGAATCAAGCTGCGACATGCACAGCTGCAGCTGCTGCACCAGCACCAGCCCCTCCAGCCCCTCCCACATTTGAGGATGCGAAGCGTAATTGGCGGACTGTGATGGCTAAGGCGGATAAGGCAGCGTACGATCAACTGGGAAAGGTGTTCGAACTTGATGCTATCAAGACAAGTCAGTTTCACTGGTTATATATTTAGTAATAACGTATTTATTGCATGTGCGAATGTTTGTGCGAACATACGTGCATGTAAATGCAGCGATTTTCGATGTTTGACTCGCGGTATGAAAATGTTAACCTTTCAGTATTTTCGAATTTCAAGAAGCATATAATGGGCGCATGGCCTCATCTTGGAGAGAAAGCCTTCCTTCTCATGAGTTGCACCGAACCTCCATATATAACGTAAGTCATTTGTTGTTATTCCAACAAGAGCTTTTAGAATCTTTTTTTAGAACTCTTGTTTCCAGGGAATATTGGAAGCTATTCATCGAATTCGGAATGTCGACACTCAAGGATAAACCACTCCACTTCCTCGCTTACCTCGATGACATCGTCAAACGCTACTGTGGTGCTTACGGACGCACCGAGTCAGTTTGATGTTTCACTGAAAACTATGTGCCGATTGATTTCTCTTCTTGACTTACGGATAACGTGATCACATGAATTTGTTGAATGGATGGAAGAACAACAGCTTAAAATAATCATTATTAGCTTGCAAATTGAATTGGAATTTGTAAAAACTAAAATTAATATTTGTCTTGCAGTCGAATCATTCGTCATTTCGTCAAAGTTGACAAGTACACACCAGTTATGAATTCGATTCGAATGCTTCCGGATTTCCAGAAGATGTTACAGCAAAATAACCAGAAGTTTGTTTTCCTTATAATTTGTTTTGTCTTTTGGGATGGTTAATCAGAATTGATTGAAGGGAGACTATGCTGAACAAGGAGGCCCATCAGCTGCCCGCTACACTGAAGACGTCCACCACCAATGGGAAGTCGACCTCCGAACCATCTGGATCGAAGCCGGTCCTCAAGCAGTCCCAGGCTACGGTATGCATCCCCCCTTTCCAGACATACGGTATCATCGAAGACTGTGCAATCTTGTGTTTCAGCAGCCATCGATCTCTCAACCCCAGCAGCCGCTGCAGCCCCTGACAGCTCAACAGGAGCAATTCGTGTCTCTCGTTGGAGGGGGCAACCTGAGCGCACAGGAGAAGGTAGATCAGAAAAAAGCAAAGAAGCCACGACAGCAAAAAGGAAAGAAGGAAGTCGTTACGACTGAGAACTGCATATTTATCGATTCTGATTAGTCCCATCCATCTCTCCTCTCTCTCTCCTCCATCCTCTTGCACCTCCCGTAATCCCGGCTGTATTGGTAGTGGTATACGAGCTCGAGCTTCTATGTTGTGCTTCTTTATCACTGCTTCCGTTTCACCCCTATTGTTTCCGCTGCATGATTGGACGAGGTGAGGGCTTATCCTTTGATTTACCTCGTCTAGTAATGCACTGTGAACGCGCTATCTATCCACGTAAGCTTGCTGTTTTATCGTAATCGTAAGTAGGGTAAGTGTAACCAAGACCGACTCGCTTCACGCTTCCTTCTCTTTCCCGGTTGGTGGTGATTGGTTTGCTTTATTTCCATCGACGAGACCAATGGACACTATTGGATGCATGCTGGAGTGAGTCGGTCTTGGTTGGATAACCCGGTGATCTCCCTGTTCTCCCTGACCTCTAACTAACTTATTTATGATCTCTCCTCCTGTTTCATACTCAGTAATAAGGCAATGGATGCTCGACTCTATCGTGTGAAGGTGGATCTTCTGATTCCTTTCACTACCTCACTCCATGTCGTTTGACACCCCGATAAAGTTTGTATCGTTGAGAGCGATAGAATGACATCAGGGGAAGGGCAGGGGGTGGATGGATGGAGGAGGGGGTGATGGGTAGAGCAAGATAGGTAGATCAAAACTGATCTGAGCCCATTCCAGATGAAATTCTGGGCCACTTTGAACACTCCATCGAATGGAACTGCGACGCAATCCCTCGCCAATTTGGTGATCTATTTATCGATTTATTGGGGGAGGGGAACTTGAATTCAGAGGGAGATAACCCACTGATTTAGCCGATGCAGACCTACTTAATGGCCCTGCAGCAGACACACGAGGCTAATACGAAAAAGGCAAAGGAAGATGAGGTACGGTAGGAATGGGCAGTGGGTACTGTAGAAAGGGGAGGTACTGTTAGAGGAGAGTGGTTACTGTGGAAATGATAGGAAAGTTAGAGGGGTGGACACTGTAGGATGGATATCGGTGGAATGATAAAGAAGGCATGGAATACAGTTGGCGCCAATTGGCGAAGACAGAACCTTGACAGTATCGATTATTTTCGTATTCAGATTATTAAGAAAGGAAAATATATGCTTTATTCGTCATGTGAAGTGTTGGAAATAATACGGGAGAAAATAATTTATCGTTCCGGAAAGAAGAAAGTGTTGTAAAGTCAAAAATTGCCAATTGGTGATAAGTGGTTTCATGAAATATACGAAAGTAGCTAGTATCTCGTGGGTTCAATACGTTGAGCACATATTTCATTATGATAAAATATAATTGGATCAGTGCATGCTCCATTGTAGGCACGGCGACTGTTGATGGCGAAGACGATGGCTGAAGAAGCAGAGAAGAAGAGGAAAGAGAAGGCAGAAGAAATGGAGAAGAGAAGGAAAGAAAAGGAAGAAGAGATGGAAAAGAGAAGAAAGGAGAAGGAAGAAGCGGCAGCATTGAAGAAAGCACAGAAAGAAGAAGAGAAGAGATTGGAGAAGGAGAAGAAACAGAGAGAAGCAGAAGAGGAGAGGAGAAGGAAGGAAGAAGAGAAGATGAAGAAAATGGAAGAGGAGAGACAGAGGAGATTGAGAGAGGAAGAAGAGAAGGAGAGACGGAGGAAAGAGGAAATGGAGAGAAAGTGAATAACTATTTAATGATTTCTTGTCGAGTACAGTAGTCCATTGTGTTGTAAATGTAACTAATCGATTCTATTGTAGATTGAGGGAGGAAGCAGAGAAGAGGAGGCTGGAGGAAGAGTTGGCTCGTCAAAGAGAGACACTGAGGATAAAGCAGGTTCGGTAACTAGTCGATACTGTAATCCTATCGTAATCTGTGCCTGGCACGTTGTCTGTTACTGTATTCGTGCACGCACTTATCGATTGAAGGAAGAGGAAAGGCGGCAGCTAGTGGAGAAGGAGAGACAGGAGCGGTTGAGAGAGGTGTGACCTACCCCTACCGTACTCCCGTTGTCGTATCGATTAGATAGTATGCGTAGTGTAGCTGTGTTTCGTGCATGTGTGAGCAATCTCTCAATTGTGCGTACTCTCTCGCACTGCCTGTGAATTCGCTAAAGCGCTACAGTAACCTATCTACCGTAATTCGTGTAGTATCGTTAGATGGATTACCCGTTGTGACAGGAGGAGGAGCAGGCGGCACTGCGATTGGCTGAAGAAGTGACGATGGAGATGGAAGAGATGGAGGGCATTCCCCGACCACTGACTGAGACTGAGGTGATGAATGAATGATAAGAGTGATGAGAAACCCCCGCCTGGCATGGCATCCACTATGTATTGTACTGTATCCTATCGTATTGTATGGCCTGCGAGTACTGTAATCATGAGCATAAGATTAAATCGAGGAATACGATAGTCAGGGTGCAATTATCGATTGCAGGAGGTTGAGGTGGCGGAGGAAGAGGAGAGGAAAAAGGAGCGGGAGAGACAAGTGATCGCGGCGAGAGAGGCAGCGATGCAGAGACAGGTACGGTAGCGGAGAGAGGGGATACGGTAGGATGCGATTATTGATTAGTTATTGATTCAATTAAAAAATTGCAGCAGTCGATGACAATGAGTTCCGGGCTGGGCTGCGTGAAGCAGGAGAAAAATGCGAGTCAAGACAAAGAGGTACTGTAGTCTGCGGTAGGTCGACGATGGTGATCTACCGTACTCTCAGCTGCTCGACTCCTTCTTTATGGGCGGCAGCGCGCACAGTAGCCAATCGAGCTCGGCCGCCACTGTGTGTGGTCCGGTGTCGAGTCGAGAGGGGAGAGAGACTGCGGTAGGTCGCTGTTCGTCCCTGGTTATCGACCTACCCCATTGCAGCCGACGACCGCCTCCGCCTGCTCCTCCAACGCCACCATCTCGAACTCGTACAACGACCAGATGATGCCCATGTCCGCCATGGTGAGAATGCAGTATTTTTTGTCAGGGTTTTGGTCCTGACCCGCTTATCAGTAGAGTGCGGTGTACTGTAGGCGATTACGGTATTGATTGATCTCTTCTCAGGGTATGATGATGCCGTCTCCGATGGTTCCCGGCGGGAGGTTCCAGAACGGAACACAGTACCAGCAGGTAATCGATATTTGGGAGATCGATTATGGTATCATCGATCCCATTGCAGCCGTCGAATCCGCCGACGCCGTACGGTCACGTCTCCGGGTCCCCGTACGCCTCTCACTCGTCGCCCCATCAGAATGCCTCCCCGATGGCCTCCCATTCATCGCCCATGATGAACCCATCGCCCTCCCAATTGATGGCAGTGGCAAAGACTGAGGGAGGAGGCAGTGGAGCGGGCACTCCAGTGTCCATCCCGAGACAGAACTCGTTGTGAGTGCGATACGGTAGCTATTGATTAGTGGGCGTACTGTATTATTTTCGAAAGTAGGATCGCATCGCAAATGCAATAGTTCACTCATGTATGCACTCGAGAGATGTGTGCTACGGAAATTCAACCAGACAACAGTGTTTGATCGCTAGATTAAATAAAATTTGCAGCTCTTCGCCTGCCAATTCGATGGGTCTCGGCTCGCCGCAGATGCAGCAGGGACAGCACATGCAGCAGCTGCAGCAGCAATCCTTCTTCCCCAATCAGCCCATGCAGCCGACCAATGGGGTGCGTTGAGTAGGCATTTTATTAGAGCGGGGCTATGGTGCTGCAAACCTCCTTTGAATCGAAGACTCGAAGTCTTGTGCTATTTCTACCTAGGTGGATTGGTTGTTCCAAGTTGCTTTAAATCGAATACCCTTCGTCTTCTGAGTTAACAATAATATGGGGTATGTACAAAAATTGAATAATTCAGATGCAGCACCAGCAGCAGCCGGTTCTCCCCCATGCTCAGCCATCGATGCAGCAGCGACAGCAGCCGTATCTCGGGAATACGCAGCAGCCCGTCCAGCAGCAGCAAGGGTCGCAGATGCAGCAGATGCAGCCGAACATGGGCAATATGTCGTGGGTGAGGAAGGATTTCTTGTTTTTTTTCAATAGTAGATGTCAAGGTTCCTTGCACATTCGCGTTGCATTGAGAGGCAAATAGCCTTGCCACTTCGATGTGTCTGGTGTATTTCGGAAGAGCTTGTTGAATAATATTATCAATGATGTTGCAGCAACAACCGATGCAGCAGCAGCAGCCACCCTCGGCACTGCCCACGCCCCTTCCGACTCCGCCCCATCTGCAGCAACATTCGATGATGGTGAGTGGTTGGATGAGCGCACGAGCAAGAATGAACTTCCCAGTCGGTAACACTGTTACTCCACCCACTACTTTTCGATGCGCCTAGACGACAGTCTAAATAGTTATACGATCATTTTCAGCAGCAACAAGGCCAGATGCAGCTGCAGCAGCAACAGCAAAATCAAATGCAGCTGCAGCAACAACAGCAACAAAGCCAGATGCAGCAAATGCAGCAACAGCGAATGGTGAGCGTTAATCAAAATAATAAAATAATAGAATCGCCATGCAATTTTCCCGCTCATCGATTCCGGATCTTTGCAGCAGCAACAACAGCTGCAGCAGTTGCAGCAACAACAGCAGCAGCAAAAACAACAACAGCTGCAGCAACACCATCAGCAGCAGCAACAACAACAGCTGCTGCAGCAGCGACAGGTCGCAGCGGAGAATGAGCGACTCCGAAAGATGGCGCTAATTCAGCAGCAAATGGTGAGCATTAAGGCTGATTGTAGTTTATTATTCTATTGTTATTATTATAATTAACTTATTTTTCTGTTGCCGGAGGGACAGCAACGAACGTTCGCGCAGGGAATGAAGATGCCCCAAGGACAACCGATGATGGGAGGAGGAGGAGGAGGGACAAATCAGGTGAGAATAGAGATGAGAAGCGTCTGATTGCATAGAATATTCGAAGAATTAGGCTAGATTTGAACAATTTTAGAGGATTTCCAATGAAAATAGCGACCACGAAGTACGCCGTTTCAGATGGGTCAGACCTTCCCGAATCAGCAGTCACATCAAGCGCCGCCCCAACTGCAGCAGCCGCAGCAGCAGTTCCAGTCAGTGCAGCAGCAGCAGCAGCAACAGCCGCAACAACAGCATCAAATGAACGACCAGATGAGACAAATGGTGAGTACGGTAGATCGTCTATCGTAAACTGGAGCCGATAATAGTTATTGTCCTAGTTGCCTCATTCTGTTTGTTGACCACCAATGGTGAATAATCTCCCGTATTACTGCAGGCACTCTTCGCTCAGCAGCAAAATGCTCAAATCAGTCAGCAGAGGACTCAACAAAACCAGCAAAACTCCAATATGAACCGTTATTTTTAATCGTAATTAAGCTAATCTTTGTAACTAGTTCTTTTTGCACGTGCACGTTTTTTCCACTTTTCATATTAATTTATTTGTATTGTAATATTCCGCATCCTTCGATTTATATGCTAACTCGAATTGTACGTAAGCACTTTTACTGTAAATAGGTACTTATTTATAATGAGGCCGCATTGTCACTCAAATCGCTTTATGCCACCATTCCTTTCCTGGGTAGCTCCGATCGAATACTGATGACCCTTAGGGGACCAGAGAAAGGGCAACTCCCCTCTGCTCATTTTCATTATTTTGTTTAATAAGTTCTTTTACAAAATGAGTAGAGAGAGTCGCTTTCACTATGGCTCCGATTTAATTTCCTTTCTTTCATCGATACAACCAAGTTGTTTGTTTTACTGTGCAACATGCTATTCTAGCCAAATTCATGAATCACCGGGTTTCCAAATTGGAACTAGTTCGAAACGAATCCTTCACAATCGAATTACATGCTAGGTTCTCCGTTTCACAACGATTTCAATGAAGAGACTCCGAAAGGCAGCCATTGTACTAACGTGGATAAAATCATTTCTTTCCTCCGACTTGTTTATTGTCTCTCTCCAGGGTATTTCTCCCTAGAGTTATCGTATCCACCTCTCCGTCGAAGATCGATCAATAATCCCCCCAATAGATGATCTCCAATCGGTTATCGTCTCCCTCTGCACTGATTAGATGCTACTCCTCAACTAGGATCAAGGACGGACCGGGTCTCGAGGATTTCCTTGCTGCCGGTAATCCATTTATTGTTTTATTGTTTGGAAGTTCTAATCGTTGATACGTCCATCTTTTTTCCACTCTAAATGAATCAATCGGTTTATCTCGAGATATTATCAGTGTCTTAATACCTATCTTAATATCGATAAATTGACAGGCGGGAATGCGTCAGACGCAGTGAATAGACACGAAGAGAAGCTGAAACTGGAGAAGGGCGACAAGCGACTGAGACTGCCGCCGTGGCTGAAGGTATGGGAGGGGATGGGGATGGGGTTTGTCGTGAACTGCTTCATTATTCATTTTGATAGTCTCAAAAATTGAGCGGGTGCAAGCCGTTTGGAATATGATAGTTTACTGAAGCGTTGATGCGCTGTGTGCGATCAGTAGGATTATGGTTAAAAAAATAAAATTTAAATAACTTTAAGATTGCGGTATTTATAGAAGGAGCAAGTGTTCGCGAGCGAGAACGACAACGTGAAGCGACTGAAGAAGCAACTGGGCAAGCTGAAGCTGAGTACTGTATGCCAGGAGGCGAGGTACGGTAGAGAGGAGTATTGATTTATTGGCGCTTATTGCAGTAGCAGTCCTGGTGAATATCAGTTCTGGCTATTTATTCAAGCCTTTGAGAAAGTGGTGAAACTCGAAAATGTATTGGGAGATTTAGGGCAAAAAAGAGACGTGTTTACTGGATGAGTGCAGAACTGGAAATGAAATAGAGATTATTTTGTTGTTTTGGATCCCATGACCAGCCGATGAATGATTACTCAGTATTGCCTTGAGAATTTGCCGAAACTGGAAAACGAATTGTCACGTTTCGCCGAAATTTGATGATGTATCCCCATTCAACCCTTGCAGATGCCCCAATCTGGGTGAGTGCTGGGGCGGCGGCGAGGGAGGAGGAGAGGAATCGATCGCCACTGCGACAATCATGCTCATGGGAGACACCTGCACGAGGGGATGCAGGTTAGGGGATGATTTATTGATTTTTGTGGTTGGAAAGGAGGGCTGCAAGGAATTGTTAAAGTTGTTCTGGATTGGCTGATAATGATAGACTGGAACGTTGATGTAGCAAGTGAGATTGGATGAAACTATTATCCTGAAGTTTATCGATGGATTTGATGGTAGATGTTATTGATTGGCATCCAGGACGAATTGAGCAAACGAAATGGAATAAATGATGATAGATTCTTTTAACTGTGAGAGCCTCTTCTATTAAAAAAATTTGCTGACTGGAATATGACAGGTAGCTGGAACGGTGATCCGCCTAGTAATTGAAAATTACCCAGGTAGTCTAAAACCATAGATGGAAATATTTCCTCTTGCAGATTCTGCTCCGTGAAGACATCTCGAGCTCCTCCTCCCCTCGATCCTCTCGAACCAGAGAAGACTGCGGAGGCAATCGCGTCATGGGGAGTCGGATACGTCGTACTCACCTCCGTTGATAGGTATGAGACGTTTATATTCATGCAGGGCCGAGAAACAATTCTACCAAAGAGATAGTCTAGGTTATGAGAGGGCGGTGAAGCGAGAATAGTGCAATTAAACCAATTGGTTATTTGCGCAGTTTTGTTTCCTCTGGGATTTCCTGGGATACACTGAGTCCTGAAGGGTATGATTGGGGTTGTCCTAATAATAAGGTTACGGAATTTAATTGTCCTGAAGAAGATGGTCTGGCTTATGAGCGGGGATGAAACGAGAATAGTACCTTTCAGAATTTGGTTCTGTATTCATTTCCCCTCCTCAGGGACGATCTTCCTGACGGGGGCGCCGCTCATCTTTCTCGTTGTGTGCAGCAACTGAAGGAGAAGAAGCCGGAGTTGCTGGTCGAGTGTCTGCTGCCGGACTTCGCAGGGAATATGGAGAGTGTCCAGCTGCTCGCGAGGTGAGGGGGAAAATGTGGCTTATAGGGTTGAAAGGATTATTGATGAGCAGCATCCTCATTATTGATGAGCATTCTGTTACCAAATGACTTGAATAGGTGGTGAAACACCAATTTTTCATTTCAAAAAAGTTAATCTTCCATAATTTTGTCTTCTGTGAAGGGCATGCTGTCGTGGGGCACAGTTTTCCATATCGGGAATACGGTAGGACCGATGGCAATCAATAATCCGCTCAGGAGCGGACTGGACGTGTACGCGCACAACGTGGAGACGGTGGAGGGACTGACGAAGTGGGTGAGAGACCCGAGGGCCAAGTACAGGCAGTCACTCGCAGTGCTCAAGTCAGTTTAGATTTTATACAATTATATTTTTTGTAAAGTTAGTTGAAGTCCCATTGTGTATGCAGGAGTTTCGAAAGTCTTGAGGCTGTGGCGAAATGCAGAATCACCAAGAACCAAATTGCTTTTGAGACTAATGTTTTATCTGCCGGTGATGCGCTGTTTCGACGACTTTAGTTATTTCCTTGGATTGTATGGAAGATGGTACTTTCTTGAGAATCTCTTCTAAAACACTAAATTCTAATACCTTTGAATATTTGATCTCTCTTCAGACACGCGAAGGCGTCGAATCCTCGTCTGCTCACGAAGACGTCGATCATGTTGGGATTGGGAGAGACGGACGAGGAGATCAGACAGACACTCAGGGATCTACGGTGAGGAGGAGGGGGTGGGGGGCAGGGATGAGCCTATGCAATGATCAAACGATGGATACTGATAAGTTGAACGTGATCGCAGCAGGATTATCACTGTTAGGTCGGCAGCACAGTAACCAGAGTAAAAAAGGTACCCCAGAATTGAAGGTCAAAATAACTCACACCTTGTGGTTTTCTGGTGGAAAATGGCATTCCTTGTTGCTTTCAATGAAAAAATGGCCAAATAACTCATACCTCGATGTTTTTGACTCGATTTTGCGTCTACCCTTGTTATTTTTTTGATACCCCCCTTTCTACCCTTTTTAACTCTGACAGTAACGTAGCAGGCACGAATAAAAAATTCGCCGGATGTGATCACATTATTCGTGTCGTTTTTAAAATTTTTTTTAAAAGACTGATCTTCGGGAGTCAATTAAGTGATCACCAATTCACTTGGGTAACATATCAGTCATGAAACGCCGATGTGTATTGCTTAGTGCTCCATTTTTTTGATGTGGCGTTTATGAAACGGTATTTTAACAGATGTGTATTTATCCATTTATGGAATATATTTGCAGGGATCACGGCGTGGACGTGGTGACGTTCGGGCAGTACATGCAGCCGACGAAGAGGCATCTCCTTGTGAGGGAGTGGGTGACGCCCGAGAAGTGAGTGGAGGAACAGAGATTTGACTCGTAGAAGTGTTGATTGTTAGACCGGTATTGTACCGTTTCAGAGGATCTGGTAAACAGCGAGCGATAGCTGGAAGTTGATATTCCTTTCGCTTTCGCCATGAAATTAATAATACGCTATGAATGGATTATGTGTGATCCATACTCTTCCAGATTCGATGCATGGGGCGAGGAGGCGAGAGGAATGGGCTTCGCTTACGTCGCATCCGGACCGCTCGTCAGGTAATTTTACATTTTTATTCGAAAATTATTCAAACCAATCTTTCACCGATCTTTGCAGATCCTCGTACAAGGCGGGCGAATTCTTCCTGAAGCACGAATTGGAGAAGAGAAGAAAGGCAGAGACGAGTCAGTCGACGATGTAGATCGATAGAGTAGATCACACTCTCTCCAGTTTACACACTCTCTCGCCTCGTTTGAAATCGTATTGAGAGATTACTCAAAAAGACGAGGTGGTTATTGAAATACCCTTTCTTTCCCAGAATATCACGTAGTCTAGTCGGTTGTAAGATTGCTCAATATTTTGAATGCTCTTTCCCAAAATATATCTCGTTAGAGTAGAGTTATTGTTCCGAATCTCTCGTTGCTCAATTATTGTGAGGAATCCGTGTGATTCCCTGTTAGATATCGATTAGGATCCCTTGTCTTGTTGCAGTATTGTAGAGATTGTGCCATAAAGAGTTTATGACATTGTTCTGATGAGGAATACGATCTATGATTTTTTAGAAGAGTGCTACAGTGTACATAAACAACGAAAACAATGGATGCTTTATCTTGTATAAGTCAGGCATGTACAGATTGACAGAATCGGAATGGGAGCAATTGGATTAAGAGGTACATGAGAGAGATTGAAGCCTCACTTGTACATCTTCTTCTCCTCTCTGCCTCTCTTGATGGCGCCTTCCTGAATTAAACCTTTCTCAGATGTTCCGAAATTACTTCATCAGCAATATGCCTAGTAATTCATAGCGAATTCGGAAAACCTCTATCCTCATGTTAGCCAGGAAGTGTATTCGTAACTCACGACAACTTCTTCGTCAGTGATCTTCACTTTCTTTCCGGAACACCACTTCACCAGCCACATGATGAAGAACGCAGCGATCTCGACGACGGATACGACAGACATCCCGAGCCAGAGACCCGCGTGGCCGGCGATATCGGAGAGGAGAGCCACGAGCTGGCAAGGATTGAAATATTGTATCTCTTGGGGAGAACAAGGAGAAGAACTATTGGAAATTAGTAGTAGCTTACCGTGTAAGTCGCGCCCTGAGTGTACGTGCGCACTTCGAAGTTCTCGAAGAAGACGTGCAGGATGAGGCCATTGCGACGGTACCTCAAAGTAGCAAGCGTATTTGATGGTAATGTAGTGTCCAGAAGAGGAAAAATGTACCACTGCACGCACTCCTTCGCTCCACGGAAGTTCTTATTCGCATATTCGCAGCTACCGAACTGTAGGAAAAAACATCATTGGAGAACTTTGAATATGAGATCGAGATCCACCATGCAGATCATCTCACCCCAGGCGCATCGACGACGGGCTGCTTTGGCTGGTTAGCGATGTCGACGCTGCGCTTGTTCCGCTTGAAGAGGCACTTCAGTCCGAGAAAGCCACAGTCCGTGGATGAACCGGGATTCCCATTGCCACGGTCGTGCTCGATTTTCGCCAGTGCCAACTCGCGTGCTGCTTTCTGAAAGCGCAGGGGGAGAAAGTTTTGCATTCGATCAGTGGTATACCGAAACCAGGCAAGGATATGTGTCGCCGGATTTGTCGATTATCTCCATGAAGGCGTCCTCGAGAAGCGGATGAGGATTGCTCACAGTTCTCTTAAGCTCTCATTGAATCGCTCTGCAAGATACCAACACAATCCACTGATCGAAACTGACATTGATTACTCCACATTGCTGCTGCTCCCTGCAGGACTTCTTCTCCTCCTCTGTGCCCGTATTGCAAGGAATGCTTCCGGGTCCTTTTCCGCTGTCCCACTCAAACACAGGCTCGGACGTATTCCAAGGGATGAAGTCGAAATCGCGGAAGAACTGATGCGAAATGTGAGGCAGGATAGTAGGAATGGAACTCACGGTAGCGCAGTCTTCTCGGGAGAGGGCGTGATCGTTGCGGTTCTCGCACTCTTTCGGGTAGTTGTAGGTGCAAGGCCATGCGAGCGGATCGGATTGGTTCTTGACGAACACGCACCTAATAGATGATATTTTAAGCCAGGGGCTGGATGCATTATTTCATTATTTCGCAATCAGTACCAAATCTCACATTGTTGCTAGCAGAAATAATTATCGATTGTTTTATTGGTGCAAGCCTACTAATATCAATTATGAAGGAATATTGGATATTGTTGTTGTATTATTGTGATGGTAAATGTATGTATAATTTGACAGACTCACGTTTGGCAGCGTTTGCCTGATTTGCAGGGATACCCCATGATCACCGTGAACTTGGGATTCTTGATCACTTGATCATCCTCGCAGCCGTTCGCTTTCGGGTCGAGTTCGTCAAGGATCTCCGCTTAAATAACAAAAATCGATATCCATTCGGCCTCCCATGCCATCGAGAAGTGGCATGTACTAGTGGTGGCCATCGACCAACATCTTATCATAATGATATTCCTCCGAACATATCCTCACATGGTTGCTTCGGGTAAGGGCACATCGCGGGGGTAGCCGTCGTCGTCGACATCGATGCAGCCGTAGACGTGGATTCGATCGTAGACGTTGCCGTGTAGGATACAGTGGGAGCCGCAGACGGAGCTTCCGTTGACACAGTAGTCTGTGAATAGATAAATTGTTCCTCGAACTAAGCTTCCCACACTCACAATCGTGGTGGTAGTAGACGTCGTTCCACTAGAAGTGGTGGACAGCGTTGGGTCTTGAGTCGTCGAACATGATTGCTGCTGGTCCTGAATGCATTATAAAAAAGGTTATCTAGCCGAATTAAATAAGTTTCACAAAGGGAACGATCTCACATCATAGAACTCCGACTCGTCGTTGCATGTTCCCGGTCTTCCTCCATTTTGTTCTCCAAGAAGCACGCCTCTCTGCGCCTGTGTGCCCGCCGAGACGAGGTACTACAACTATGATTTGAGATTTAGCGAGTGATTTTGAGTACCTTATCAGAAGGGAAGACACTCGCAGAGATTGTACGCTTGTAGACAGTCTCACTGCAGGGCTGGGGGCACACGCAGATTGGCGCTCCTTTCTCGTTCGCTGGTGAGATGGTGTGCGTGAGGGAGCGGAGACAGAGCACTGAAATTAGGAGAGCAAAAGAAACAAAGCACTCGTTTGGCATGCACGCTCGTAGAGACATTAGGTAGAGGCTGAGGAAAGAAGGGGGAGAAAAAGGAAAAGGAGCAGGCATTGTGCTTGTACATACTTACTCTCACGAGCACACTAAACCAGCGAAACAATTGTGTGAAAATGAGTAAAATCATGTTCGTACATAATGAGTAAGAGCTGCCTAATCAGTATGGAAAATTATGACAAGTTCTATTAAAAACATGCTAACTTTCTTCGGACGTCTGGCAGTATCTGTGGCTGTCGTTCTTGCGGAAGAGCGGGTCGGCGCAGCCACAGAGCTCCACGGCTTTCGATTGCAGGCACGACTCTTGGCAGTGAGCGTGTGTGTACGTGAAGTTCTTAAATGAGCATGATGATCTCACTCGGAGTCATCATGGTTGACCTCATAGTAGTTATCGATCTCATCTCCGTTCTCCGAACAGTTGCCGTATGGGCTAGCGATGCGAGAGAACTCCACCTAGGTGTGATAATTAAAAAAAAATTTTCACTTAACCTACTTTGGATAGAGACACAAGGGCCTGAGTGCCGGCAGCAATGCGGAATCCGTTCTTCGTGAAGTCCGGGAAGTCTTCCTCATCGTGAATCACAGCCCATCTAAAACTATTTAACTGGGAAAAGTATTGATCTGTATTTTGAAACTGTGTAATTTGAGAAATGCAGAAGGACTGGCATAACAGCATAACCGAATTCATACATCGATGCAGAATCCGTTGTCGGCATGTAGTCGAAGGGTCCTCCATCAGTCGACTGCTGCTGAAAACGGCATTATTAGCGGCACACCTAGTTCCCATAATCAGTTGGGTGTTTTTATAGGATAGTATTTCGCGAAATATCTAAAGAACCACAAACGTTGACAGTCATCATCAGTCGTAGTCCCTCCTTTCTTCCCGGTCTCGTCGCTTCTCCATCGATCGAGAAGGTGAAGCAGTTGCCGTAGTCGGGGTGAAGGAAAGACGAGAAATCACGGCTGAAACCAGGTCTATCGGGCTGTTACTTTTAAGAAATTTTAAATAGTGCCACGCAGACGTAGAACGGGAACTGAGCCATTCCCGACTGATAGGCAACATTCATGATTAGAGACTACTTTGACATCATTAACTAATTCCCTAACCAGATTACTGTTATAGCCTGGCTTACGATGAACAGGTTTTGCCCGCATAGATGCACTCCGAGAGCATTTCCGTGAAATTGTATCCACCGGCTCTTCTCGATTCCTCGTCCATTTTCGCCATAAGTAGACTGTAAAGAGATTACCAACGAAAGTTAAGAAAAATGCTAACCGCAGCATGAGCCGAGCTCTTCTCTGTCGATGCATGAATCCGCGCACCTGGATTGGTTTCATCAATTCAAATCATCCAGACTAGTCCTTACTTCGCCAATGCCGTAGTCGTCGTCCGTAGTCTTGTTGAGTGCAATGCGTTCGAATTGATCGATTAGGCGGGAGATCTCAGCGAACTCGGGCATGGAGCTGGAAGGATGAGATGAACAGAATTGCCCGATTACGAGTAAGACTGACTCGATAACGCTTCTTTTGAGGGGGTTCTCGTTGCACACGCTGATCCTGGGGAACTTCTGCAAATGGTTTTGAGAAATAACAATGGCTTCGACCATTCCAAATCCATTACGCTGCTCATGCGACTAACCTGAGCCGTCACGTCGATGGTGAGTTCTGTGGCGATCGGGAGCGAGAAATACTTGATAGTACACATGACAGAGATGTAGATGAAAAGGGCGAGCCTGAATGAACGCATTTATCGCCAATTCATTGTGTCAGACGCTTCTCACATGTTGACGAAGATGATGGTGAAGACAGTTGCCATGATCCAATTACTCGATGCGATTCGATTCAGACACGCGATCGTACACCACGTTGCGAAGTCATGTAACAGCCGACCCGAGGTCAGCTCCGTTCGAATTGCCTGATAAAAAGAATATGAGTGAATCACAGTATGTGATCCATCGCACTCAATGCCCAACCGATCTAAGTATCAGCAAGTAGTCGCTATGTCTAGGCTGGATAGTACGAGATATCCTATTAGGGGTACGGTAGGCTAAGGAGAAAGGGGAGCTCACCATTCCGCCCACGGGATTCTACCGAAGACTGGGAAAGATGGATTTCACCGAAGGCTCTATCCCATTCAAAGGACGATGTCTGCCACAGACACCTTTGTAATGGTTCCCATGCGACCTGGATTCTTTTGAAAATGCGAGTGTGAGATGTTTCGCGTGAGAAGAGTGAAGAGAGTGGTGTGAGAAGAAAAGCGAGCTATTCTATAGTTCATCCATTCTGAAGTAGTTCGAATTACTGAATTTACAAAATCACGAATTGTGCATTCGAATAATAATAAGTAGTCGCTTTCGTTTATATAATTCAGCTTCCGTTTATATAATTTTTGCACTTGAGCTGAAAGTCATTAACTCGAACATTTATTTCAGAATAAAATATACTCATGAATTAGTCATGAAATTCAACAGTTTTGTTCAACATCATACATTGCTTTTTTTTGGAATACACAATGAAGAACCACTATACGTCGAAAGATTGAATCGTTCTATTGTATGAACTTTTCGTCATGGCAAATGCCGAGCTTCTGCCAATTTCCACCTCCTTCATTAGTCATACCCTTCTAAATGGACTATATTGTCTTCTTTAGAAAGTGATTACCAAACTCGTATAAAAGTCGAGTGTTCTGAACATTTGGACGCAGGAAACCATGCTGTGCTTAGTCTTCCTCACTTCAATCTGTCTTCTGACCGTGAGCACTACTCATCAGGAGACGTGTGATGACGAGATTGCGAGAGAGCAGAAGGAGGATTGGAAACTTCACAGTGAGCGATTAAAGCAACTTCCAATGATTGTACTCAACCATTTGACAATTATCTCCTAAAGGTTGCCGTTCGTGCAAGGTTCTCACTGTGGATTCATCGGCCAACTGCCCACAAACAGGATACGACTGTGACCCCTCACTGCCAATGACAAGCAATGGTGAGCTCTCTGATTGCACACTGGTATCTGCGCACATACAGGACAAACCATTAATTCATTTGTAGATAGAAATATGTTAGGTTGTCTTGGATCGTCATTTTTCAGTGCTTCGAGACGGTTGTGAGTGCGCGCAGCTACACTGCGTTGACAATAACGCGACTCTCGCTGTGGGCGGGGCACTGACGGGCAAGGTATCCCAACGACCACCCCAAAACAACTCATCCAATCATCAACCAAAAATGGACGTGTACAGGTTCGTTGTGTAGACAATAAGTGGATGACGAGGACAGATGACGTCGCTGTCTCTGGAGTGTGTGCGCGGAGTAAGTTTTGCTTAATCAGAATTTTTTACCAAAGTAGTTTAAAGAGTGCGGTCTCGGAGTCTGCAAGATTCTACCCGATGACTTCTTCACCGATAAACCCCTCTATGGTCCCTTCGTCCCCAGCCCACCTGACGGGGAGCATGCATGCGCCTGGGGAAAATGCCAATGTTTGTCTGATTGGATCATTGACTTTATTGTTGGAAAATCATCTTCTTTCAAGACGGCGCCGTAGGCTCGTCTGGTTCAACCACCATACCTTACGAGGGTCCGGCCGAATTCTCATGCTCTGGAGATGGAAGATGGAAAGGAGTCGATGAGAAGAAACATGACCACATTATGTGCTCGGTGGCGGGTGAGTTATATTTGAATGAATAAGATGTTTCCGATGGCAAAAAACAAAACAAAATCACGTATTTCTGAGCATTCAGTACCTTGCAAGCAGCTCGTCACTTGGAATGCAAATGAGTGCAGACTGAATGGTGGTGGGAGCACTCCTTGTTACGACCCTATCGAGTCTTCCACGACCGCTTTCGTCTGTCCAACCCGCAGGGACATCGTCTTCTGGGATTCGCGTAATGTGCGATTTTTCAAAAATTGAAGGAAAGCGTATTTGAGTGCCTGTTTCAGATCATAATCATGGAGAACGTTTGTGCTACATACTTTCCGCAAAAAATGTGTGTATTGTTCCAGAGCGCGTTGCTGACTCTTGATTCGGCGAAGTGTGTCAATGGAGGATGGGTGTATGATATGACAAGCGAAATGAGCGAGCCAACAGTGTATACTCAAGCACAATTCGATGACTTTTATCTCAAAGAGGATCAAAAGTTCAGCTGTTATTAACAATAGTTTGCTAATTGACAATAAGTCTGTGCTCTGTTTGCTTCATTTTTTGCTCAAATAAAGATCGGAAGCGTTTGGATCTTCGCCAGAAGGTTTCCACTAATCATTGATCTGTAGTGGAGCCTTCCGTTCTCTCCACTTTTCTAGTCTCTCATGCTTCCGATGCGATTGGCCATTGCTTCATTCCCTTCGCCTCTTACACTCTGCTATCTTTTATTTTCAAAAAAAGTGTAAGAAATGTCTCAATCGCATCGCAACGACAACAATGTCATTTCCATTGGTATTACGAATGAAGAAATGTGGAGAAAATTTAATGCTCACACCACCGAGATGCTTGTGACCAAATCGGGAAGGTTCGTTTTTCTAAATGTGTTAGTTTATTTAGTTTATTTCATTCGTTTTCTGTCATTGGTCGGACAAGTGTAATAGAAGATGCATGCACAATTTGCAGACAACTCTTCCCTCGACTGGCGGTCAGAGTTTCCGGACTCGATCCTCAAGCTAAATATGGAATCAGAATAACGATTGAGAGAGCGGACAGACACAGGTGGGTCACAGTGAGGAAACTTCATATTTTTTTAATCTCTTGTAGATACAAACAACAGGGAGGTCAATGGCTTCCATATGAAACAAGAGAAGAAGAAAAGGGCAAACGTGGAACAACCGTCTATCATAAGTGTGAGGCTGATCCATAGTCAAAGAAAGTAACGAATGCTTACAGATGGACACATCCAGAGTGGAAATGCGTGGATGAAAGAACCGATCGATTTCAGCCATTTCAAGATTACGCACAACCAAAATATGAACGATAAAAACACGGTAAGCAAGTTTTTAAATGAATAATCGCCGCCAAACTCGAATAAAAAATGAAAGAAAAAATGCAGGTCTTCGTTCAATCTCAGAACAAATACACCCCTGTCGTGCACATTTTCAACCAGCAATCTCAAATCATTAAATCGGTAGAATTTAAATATTTACTGATTAACCTGATTCATGCAATTAAATAAATAATTAAAGAAACGGCTCGATATCGCCTCATTCATCGCAGTGACGTCGTATTTGAACCCAATCATGAAGCAACTCAAGGTACCGTAGATATAAGATATTTAGTAACCAATCAATATTCCAGGTGGAATACAATAAGCACGCGAAGGGAAAGTGCAGCAAGAATGAGGAGCCCGTCAATTCTCTCAAGCGTGCTTTGAATTTGGAGACTACGGAACTGCAGTCTGGCCCATTCAAGATCGCCCGATTATCAACACAACCCTTACCGAATACTCCTATCCCGTCCCCAAGTGGACAATCCACTCCGACTCCATTCCTCTCTCATAATATTTCATCCCCAAGGCCACATTTTCAAAATTTGAATCCTTCAAATAATCGGTTTCCTCCGACTCCCTACCCCACCCCTCCACAGAATACTTCAATTCTTAGTTCACATCTTCATGATTCGACTCCGACATTTGTAGAGATCAATAATTACTATGCCCCTATTGACCCTTCTTCAGACAATCAAGTTCATCCAATGACGCCCTACCAAGTTGTATCACATGTCTATACTTCAGTAGCTCCTGCTCATATTGATTATAACGATTTCGCTTATGACTTCAATCCCTTCTCAACATTGACGTCTATCTGAGAATTATTTATATTGCGTAATTTCCTAAAAAAAGAGTAATTATTGTTCAAAGACTGTTTAAAACGTTTGCTCATCGAGCCAAGCCAGTGGGCATTTGCAATCTAAATTTATTGTGAGTGATCCCTGCCAGTGGGTGCAAATTACATAGAAGAGTCTTCACGGATTACGCTGTATTGATATTCATTTTGAGAAGATTATTCTTTTTTTTTCTGCTCCATCCTTGGTAGTGTGCATTATGCCATTTGAGAACATCATGGAATCTGAAGAGCATTCTAATCGTGAAGAGGTAAGGTTTCTAATCATCAAGCATTGATTTGTTCAACTACCAAAGGCAACGAACATTCTATCACTTCCGAATGAACTACTATTGATGATTTTTCGGGAGGTGAATGGAATAGACGGGGAGTCTCTAGGCAACACTTGCAAGCGAATGAAAAAGCTCGAATTGACCGTTTTTTCCGTTTTCGACCGCATGGAAATGAGATGGGTATGTTTGCATGTACACTGATTAGTTATGACATTATCAAATTTAACCCTTCATTCACTGATCACTGCCTTTGCAGGACTTTACAGGAAAATTGTGGTGGATATCGGGAAAATCAAAACAAAACAATGAAGTCATTTCCAGAAATCCTATTTGTATCACACATGATAATATGCGAACCTTCATAAATGCAAGAACAAATTTTCTGAAGCTCGCGGTGCGATTAAAATAATATCTAGATATTTACCAAAGAACAAAGCTAAGTGTGACAAAATCAGTTTCAGTACCACTCAGGCGAAAAAGCTGAATTGGCTAGCAAGTTTCTACGAAGTGTCACATACAAAAAAATGGATCTATCAATTCATTCTTCCAAACATGAAAACTTTGAGGAGTGAGTTAAAATGTGCAATTCTAAAACAATCGAGTCAACAAACTGTGTATTTCCAGAATGTTTGCGGTGTTCAGAGATCATGATCTCAATAATTCTCAAGTTTGGCTTTCAATGGGTTGTGATTCCAAAAATACCATTGATGTCAATTATATACAGTGTTTGAGAAAGCTACTTATGCAAATTCCTAAAATGAACAGGTTCAGACTCGGATGCAAATACACAATGGTAGAGTTCAGATTTGAGCAAACTTCAAGATTTCCTTTCCCAGGATCGCCGTAGCCCGAGCACTTCGGTAATCAACGACGAAACTCTTCTCCACTTCACGTTTAACACCAATGTAGCAGAATTGTGTGAGGCCGACTGCACTACTCAGGGAGTATTGAAAGCTTTCGAGGTGATTCGTAGCATCTTGTGACGTGCATAATATCCTCTATTCCATTGCAGATGGTTTGCCAGTCAAGTCAGCCCAAGTATGTGTCTATTTTGGCTGCCAAATCAATCGCTGACGACCTGTTTTTAATTGCGCAAGACAAATTCACCTGCAAAGTGCAAAATGCGAATACGAAAAGTGTACACGATCGACCTCGAATGGCTGTCATCCAGTTGTCTTATTCGTCTGGATATTGCAAGATTCGAATGTACAAAATGGACAAATTCTTCCAATTTCCATCCCCTGACTCCTCGTTCTTTGTTTGAGACTCAATTAAAGTCGAAATGACGCTCTGTTGTTTCGTGTTCTCAATTGTTTCGACAATAAATGCATTCAGTTAAAAGTATTGCATAATAATCTTACATTACATGAATCAGATTAACGATACAATGGGTTCGTGGTTGCAAAATTCCATGTGGGGATAGTTTGAATCAGTTGATGGCATCATATGTAGATGAGTTTGACCTTCTCCGATGCAGCAGTAGTGCTTCCCATGAACGAGCATGAGGATAAATGTTACAATTTATTCAATGGAAATCTAGGTTACGTCGTACGGACAAGGGCTATATAAAGTGCGTGCAACAACACTGTAAGGAGAGAAGATCGAAGGATATCTTCACAATTTAAAAGATTTCATTAGAATAATCCTCAGTTCCAGAATAAACAATCTGGAAATATATGTACGTTCGTAAAAATTGAAGAATTTGAAACGTCTAGAAGTGACTACCTCATTTCAGTGTGCAGATTCATGTGAGATAACTGAGCTATGTTCTAATATCCTGCAGAATATTACATATAGAAATTTAAGTCTTCGCGTTTACACCTATAGACATACAGACAAAATACAGACAAGTAAATGCAATATATTTACTAATATTTTTCACTTACCAAAATATGTATTTTCTGTCTCACCTTTTTCTATTTTTAAAGATAATACATATTGTAAGGATTTTTGACGTGTTTAGAAATCGTAATCTGAAGAATTGTAAAGTTTGGCTTACTTTGCAAAGCGAACCCTTCAACGATGAGGACATACTTTACGCGAGAAAACTACTAACGCATCTTCCTCAAATGAGCAAGTTCAGGCTCGTATGGAACTTAAGTGGAGTAAATACTTGGATAATTTATTTAAGATATAAATTACTTTTCTTTGAGGATTTTGATCAGACCAGCATCCGAGTAATTGACCGCGAAACTCTTCTCCACCTCATTGGAAACGCTAATTGCATAGATTTGCCCAAGAGTGATTGCTCTGCTCAGGGAATACTCGACGTTTTTGAGGTGATTTGAAATACAGTTACATACACTTAAAAGTCCTTTCAGCAAGTCTGTCGATCGAGCGAGCTGAAGTATTTGTCTCTGTGTGTTCCAGTATCGGTGGCAGAAGACCTCTTCCTGATGGGTCAAAACATATTCGACAGCAAAGTACACAATGCTAACACGAAAAGTCTACACAATCACGAGCGAAGGGCCGTGATCCGCTTTTCTTATTCACCTAAAAGTTGCAAGATTCGCATTTTCAATATTAACGAGCGCTTTCAATTCCTCTCTGCCGACGGCGAATTCTTCGTTTGAAAATCTGCTGATCGAGATCTTCATTGCAATATTGCATTTATTACTTACAATAAAGCTTAATAAAGGAAAAAAATACGAAGGTTTCCTTCTTGAAAATTACATTGTGTGAATAGTGAATACAAAGTGCATAACATTTCCACGAGTACATAATTCCATGTGGGGGATAGTCTGAATCAATTGATGGCATCATAGATGAGCTGGACCTTCTCGATGCAGCAGTAGTGCTTCCCATCGGAGGAGCGAGTGCACGATCCCTTGGGGCAGTCCTGAACGTCAGTTTATGCGCCGATTCACTAGGTGTGGTCCGTTGGAACAAATGTCGAGATAAAATAGCACAAAAGACCTACAGCATTGCCCCTGCACGGCAGCACTTCTCCATTGAGCGAGAATGCCTCGATGCACTCTTCCTGTGGGATGGAACAACAACCGAACGATTCGTCACTCAATTGGTCACACGTGAAAGTGGAGGGACAATCGGAGAACGAAGAGGAGGACGTGCATCTGAGATAGGAAAAAGTGTTAGAAATATTGCAGGCATTTATTGGAAATCTCTTAGGTTATTGAATGTGTTTTGATAAGTGAACAACTAATTTTTTGGATTTATCATTTTGAGTCAAACAGAAGAAGCAATATCTTACCTGACGATGGAGTGGTTTCTCGGTCGTCTCAAAGGCGGGGTTCCATCGGGACAAGTGACGATGACAGTGGAGAGACAGCACTCGAAGACGAGGTCGACTGCTGATTTGGAGAGGGAGGAGGAGGAGGCGAGACAACGAGTGCCCTGGGGACAACGACCGTCGCCTGAGAGGGGATCATGTAATGCATTTTATTGTTGGATATTGAATCGTGCAAAAGTGAATAATTCTCGATACCCCGATTCCATGGTTATTATGGTTATGGTTATGGTTATCATGGTTACGTTTGGTCGAAACTCAACATTATTTTCAATTAGGAATGCTAAAAATAAGAGAGACTGTACTCATTGTCCTCACCCGGAGTACATCTCTGAGCACCTCCCAGATAGTTCGTCCCCACAGCACACGTCTCTTCCGGTTTGCAGCACAGACTCGCAGCGCCTGCAGCACATCGTATCTTCTGTGCTCTATCGGACTTACCGTATCACTTACCATTAGCCAGTGGCTCTCCGACTCCTCGCACACAGAGATGATCAGGAGGACACGTACCCGGCACGCCGATCGTGCACACTGAAGAGGTACTGTAGACACTGTATCTAGCTCGGGAAATCAATAACCCCACCTCTCGGGACCGATCGCTCCCTGAGGGCTGCGAGTCCAGGCGGGCACTGTAGTGGACGAGAACAGCAGATGTGTTCCTGTGAAGGATCGGGATCTCTCCGGATGGATTGAGCTTCACAGTTTATACGAAACATCGCAATGAGCAAAATGAATGATGTGAGTGCTATGCCGTGTCAAAAAACAACAATTCAATTTCCGTACGATAAAAAGGGCAACATTAGTAAATCACGTACCAGATTGCTGGCTTCCGTGCACGCATATCCTCTGGGGCAGGAATCGTGGTCGGGCGAGCAGTGAAGTGCTTCGTTCCCTCGAGCGAAGGGAGAACTCTCGGCTGAGGGACAGCGGGGAGGTTGCTTGCAGCAGACTCGAGCGAATGGGGAACTGGGAATGGATTTTATTTATGGAATTGATCCAACAGTCAAAATGAATCATTGTGAATCGTTGTAGGTAACTTGCAGATAGTTTTCATATGCCTAGCGTTTTACCGGGGTGTCCTATCCTAGATATCTCATTGACTTTTTGAGCGTAGCAGTGACAAATCCTCCCTCACCTCTGCATGCACTCATAGCCCAGTGGACATCCGTGCGCCTCTCCCTTGCTGCACAACTGGGGCTGCTGAGAGGAGGGATTGATGTAGAGGGGCAGGTTGCGGGGACAGGAACCTGCAGTAAAACTTCTGTGATCGGGAATCGAAAGACATAATCTTACCGCTTTTTTCAGTGTGCAAAAACAGTGTCTTTAAAAGTCAACCCAAGAAATGAACGCCTGTCTTACTTTCTTCACAACTTTGAAAAGCTTCTGAAACATATCCGAATTGATGTTTAAAAAATATACCGATGCAGTAGTCCATGCACTGATCGAGATTGGTGAAGCTGTTCAGCTGATCCGCACACACTTTCTCACGGACCTCAAAGGGAAATTATTATTCCCTATTTCTAATTCGCTACAGTCAATGAATTCAATATCACTTCTTTCTTTACTGACAGCTTCAATAAGCTTTGAAACACATCCGAATTTAGATCATAAATGAGTTATAGATGATCGACTCGCCTTGCTGCAGGTGCCCGCACTCGGACTGAACGTCCACACTCCAGCAATAGTCGAGACGCAGTTGGTATGGAGGGAGAGGGGAGTACCGCAGACCAGGACTGAGAGAGAATGGGTTTCATAACTACTATATAAGTAACATTCGGAATCTATTGACGTTGATGGAAGTAGCGAGAGGCTTAGAAAAAACCCATGAAAATGCATATCAAACCTTTAGACGGACAGCACGCTCCCCTCGCCTGTCCATGCATCTCACAAGTGTGATTGGTAGGACATTGAAGGGAGTCGGAGCAAGTGAGAATGTGAGAGGAAGAGTGAGGAGAAGGGAGGGGGTCGCCTTTTGAACAGATCACTGGGAAAACCATTTTTTTATCACTTGAATATCTCAGAATAATTTAATTCTCACTTTCAGTCGCACAAAACTTGGCGCACTCTCCCTTCGACTGGAAATTGTTCTCGTTTCCCCCACAGCCAGTGAACGAGAAAGGACGACAGTTGGAGGTGGCGAGGTCGTAGTAGTATCTAAAGAATTATCGATAGAACCACAACTTTCTTGAAATACCGGTCCAAATATCGACCCCAACCCGCCAAGTCGAGCATGATAACAAGTCAACTAGACACTAACCTCATTTTCGACGGAATTCCACACGGAGTGCCAGAATCGATGTTCTGCGAGCATATTCGGTCTGCAACCATACTTCGCTTTTTTCGAAACCAACCAGAGATTTAATTTGTCCTCACCCGGTTTGAGACAGCACAACGACGTTGTCTTTGTGGTCACACAATGGTGAGTGGCGGGACAGGGGACTCGATCTCCCTCGCACCGCTTGAAAGTACCCGTAGAGTCCATGAGGGGCAGACCCCGAGGGCACGCGCCTGGAACAGATTGTCTCTACTTTGCTCATGGTCTGTTCTTCTGAAAACGCTCAGATTTTTCGCTGAATATCAATTAGATACTCTCGCTCCCGAATCGAGCAAATATCCGGTGGCTAGAGTAAACTGCGGGATTGACCAAATACTGGGACTGTTTGCCCGCAATTGAGCTTTCACACTTCTCTGATTTCCACGTGTATCGGGAGATCAATGATTGGAAATTTGCATGCATGCGCGTGAAATTAAAATGAATATCTCAATTGGAACATAAACACACCCATGCTCTTGCATCCCTCATCGCATTCCTTCCTCGACATGAATCGATTCTGATTTCCACCGCAGCCTCGGAACTGGAAGGGGGATTTTGTTATCGTTTCCAGTAAAGCACTGTTTGGTTCATAAGGCCAGAAAAAAATTACCTGGAAGGGGATACACTCCCCTAGGGACAGATCAAAGTAGAATGCAGGGTAGGGCGCAGTCTCACACGCGAAACCCTCGTTGAGGGGCATACGACAGATGAGACCTGATTGAATGAATGAAGGCCTCGAACTGTAAAGAAAGTCCTCACCTCCGACGTCGACTGCAGCGACGTCATCGAAGACAACGACGATGAGGAAGAGAGAAGGAAAAATCGGAGTAGCCGCGAGGCCCATTGCGCCCTTCTACTGTGTGCGAGCGGTCACTAACTATTTACCCTCCCTCACTTCCTCTATTCTCACCCCTTCATTGACCCCTTCTCACGATATCTGAGCAATGTTTTGTTCTGGGAGCGCATCTTGCTAAAATACTAATATAATTTCGTATTTCACTAGTTGTAGGATGCGTGAAACCTAACCAGTTTCGAGTTGTTCCAAATATTATGTAATTTGTTGAGTAGGTGATTTCGAGCAGTATTTATCATGTCTCAAACACAACAGCAACGAAAAAGAAATTACACAATCGAAAGTAGATGATACTCAGTGATTCTTGTCATGGTTGATTAGAACTGTATGATGTTCTATGTGTGGCCGAAGGTTAGACGAGAGAAGGGGGGGGGGGGAGAGACGAGAAGATGAAGGATCTTTTTATCATCTACGTTCGAGACGTTTCGGGAAACAGCCCATCATCAGTCAGTGGTCATACATGAAAATACAAAGTTGGGAACGAGTGAGAAAGAGGTAAGTAATCCGTAAAACGACAAAAATCCTGTGAGAGAAAACAAGGGGGAAGCGGGTATGAGTATGGAAGGAAGGGGGAAAGGAGTTGGGAAGGGAAGGGAAGGGATTACCCTCCAAACTCTCAATATCTGATTCCTTCCAACCCCCCCCCCCCTTTTCCTTCCTTTCCTCTCCCCTCCACTCCTCTCACTCTCTC
>LS566840.1:660073-676929 GCA_900490775.1 Pristionchus maxplancki
CTTCTCGTCTCCCCCCCCCCCCCTTCTCTCGTCTAACCTTCGGCCACACATAGAACATCATACACAATCGAAAGAGCTCGAATACCAGATCAAAAGAATCACGAAGAAGGAAGGAATGGAAAGATCGTAGACAACGGTACCTGAGGGAATTACTTATTTAAAAATATATCAAAACATAAATCAAATAGTCTAAATAAATGTAAATAAAACAAATTATCAGTTATTGTTATGGGTGTTGGGCTGATTCTGATCTTCCTTGTGGTCGAACATGTTCGACAGTGGGTAATCGGGCACATCAAAGCCCATCTGGCTAATATCGTACACTTGGAACGGTTGATTCTGCATCAGTGAAGGGTCTCCAGGAGGCTGGCCAGGCATAAGGAGAGAGTTGGAGAAAGGCATGAAGTTGCTGTACTGGAAATGTCCAGGAAATGAGGGAGGGGTATCGGGAGTGAGAGGGAACTGGGGATTGGACATCCGTTGAGGCGTTTGCCAGTGGTTGAGCTGGTGATTGGTCGGAGTGGGAGGAGTGGGGAAGGACCCGAAAGGCTGAGCGAGAGAGGGAGGAGTTGTGTAGAAGGATGGAGCGAGTGAAGGCGCCACCATGCTCGGAGGAGTCATCGAAGGGAATCGGGCTTCTTGGGTGGTCTGAGTGGGCGTGGCCTGGGTGGGCGTGGCCTGGGTGGGCGGAGCCTGGAGGGCTGGAAGTGGGGATCCAGCAACGCGTTTGCGTGATGAAGACTGCTCCTCGGATTTCTTCAGTTGACCCGCAGCATATGGGTTGTAGGATTTCTGGAATGGATATATTGTTGTACAAAATCAGGAAGTTCTCAAACTTCGCATCAAGTATTCGAACGTCAGTACCTTTAGCTGTTTGATGGCTGGATTCTGGTACGCAGTTACTGTTATGAAGCAAGCGACGTCGAGACGTTTCTGAATAAATTAGATTATATTCAAGAATCATGAATTAAAAAGATCTTACAGATTCGAGGACGTTCCCAAATTGGTCGGTGATTTCGACAATTGGAATGTATTTGTGGAGCGATTCAGCAAAGACCTGAATGGGTTGAGTTTCATAGGTGATCTTAGAAAGATGCGAATTTTACATCTTCAGTGCATGTCAGATTTTCTGCAAAAAAACTGAAACATATTCTATCTATTCTAACCATGTGTCTCTCATCCAATTCCTTGTTGTTCGTCATTTTGAAATGGTTGAAATCTATCGGCCTTCTCATCCAATCCTTCCCGCTCTGGATTTCACCGTCTGAAATTATTATTTATTCCGCTGATAATACAAAAACGGAAAAGGTAATCCTGTTATCCTAGATACTTGCTTCCTGCGGGGTGCCATTACTAGGCATGTTGTACCGCGAGATTTAGTCGCTAAATTCCGTTGCGGGTAGGAAGTGTCCCGACCGGGAACCAACCGAAGTAGTTGATAATGAACGTAAGAAATAGATATACTGCAAACTTTCCTCTATGCTTCACAATTTTGCCCACTTTTCCCTCAGCCTCGTCCTCCTCTCCACAGGGTCGCCATCGACCACCCTGGAAGCGGTACCTAAAACAATTAAATTAATTATATGTTTGATTAATTAATTACTAAATTATGCCTCAATGCTCACTTGAAGTTATCCGCTCGCTCGATTCTGATTCTGACGCCATAAAGCGCCTGAGGATTGAGACCGCCCACGATGAGATTCAGCTTGGGAAAAACTTTCCTGTAAAGATCAAAGATCAATTTATCATCACCCATCAAGATTGAAAGAACATACCGCCCCGGTTTCGTTACGATCATCTCAGTCATGTGCGCTCCGAAATCCCTCCACATTTGTTCCTCTTCGAGGTCGATTGTGATGGGAGACATTTCATATCCCATTCCATTCCAGAGATGAGCTGGCTGCATCATGGCTTACCCTGCAATTGCTAAGTATTAGTTTAGAGAGATATAAGGAGTGGAGATGTACTTGCACTGAGATGAACAGAAGATTGGGTGTCGGAAATGGTTGAGTTTAGAGATTTTCTCGGGAAACAGCCAAGAAACGAATGGATTAGGCAAGTCAAGTGCTAGTTGGGTGCCACCATTCACAGTTGTGAGCGTGGGAGAGAAGTGGTCGACCACTTCATACCCTCTGGCACCCGACCCGCTAATGGTACGGTTCCCATCGCAGGTGGCTGTTCCCAAGCTTCCGGAATATGTGTTCAGATTAGAGAGACCTACTTGCTATGAACCCTGGCACTTTGCTCAGAATCAGATTCTGTATATCAGTTTAGCGGTTAACATGCATTAGTAAAAAATAAGCTATTTTTCGAAAAATTGTTTCAAAAAATATTAATTGAATGGGAGCAGTGTTGGACTATTTAAATTGAAAGAGGTGTTGTATCCAAGTAATAAAAAACACTTCGGTGGAACTGACAGAATCGGGTGACAGTGCACGATACTAATGAACTCACGAAAGGGAACGAATGTAAAACATAAATGGAAGCGTGAGACCTCCTGAGCCCCCAGGCTCCCACAGACGCCCGTCCTCCCTTTCCGGTTGCCACCAGGCTCGAAAGGACGGTTGATGCCCTCTGGCAAGGACACTTGTTAGTCAGAGAGAGCGAGAGAGTGTGCGGAACGGAGAGAGTCAGGATATTGCATGAGATCAAACGGTGATCGGACGTCCGGTCACGATAGGTGTCAAATCCGGTCTAAGAGAGAGGCATGTCGCAAAGACCCTGTGGGGGTCATGGAGCTAATGGAAAGAGCTAATAATCTATCAAAATATACCCAAGAATATGTACTTGAACGTGAAAAGAAACAGTGCAAAAGAGTTTGATCTCGGGCGGGCTCGAACCGCCGGCCTTCTGTGTGTTAGACAGATGTGATAACCACTACACCACGAGATCGGTGGTGCTTTTGATGAGGATTGACACCATGTAGCGGGATATGAGTGCTATGCTTTCACATGCTTTCTCCAATTGATAATGGGGAAGGAAAAAAATGAGAATTGAACGTTGATCAAACTAGATAATTCAGAATGATAATGTTTATCGAATGCATTGCCCCACTCAATACTTAGACGGGAAGGGCGGTGCTCCAGCATTCGCTGTCACACTTGAGATTGGTCTGCCAATCGACCTTCTTGATGCAGCAAATCCACAGTTGAGCATTGGGAATTCCATCGGAGGGAATGCATCCAACGTAGGTGGGCTTGGCCTTGCAATTGGCAATGCACTTGCGGAAGCAGGTTCTGTTGAACTTGAGGAAGCTAAAAGGGAATCAATCGATATTGGATGATGGGTAGATCAAACGGACTTCTCGTTACAGTAGCAATAGGGAGTTAGTCCCAGGATGGTTCCCTGACAAAAATCCTCGCAAGGAGTAAGGGAATAGGCAGTGAAGGCAATGGCAAGAAGAGCCAGAAGAGTGAGTTGATTCTGAAGGGATTATCGATTGATTGGAAGATGGGAAGAAGACTTACCATGGCGATTCGAGAATCGGATGATTTCCACTGAGCCTCTGAACCATTTTATACCAATCGAACACGGAAGAATAACGATGAAAAATCTCTGAAACATATTGAAACGTGGTTCGTCTCATCCTCCCACGGGTCTCCTACTGTGAATTTCGATTGAATTCTGACGTGATGCTAAACTAGAGAGGGTGAAAGAGGTTTCGTCAAAGATCTGGTACGTTTTCGTTTTAACCACATTTTGCACATTTCAGAAGTCCTACAAAAGAAATATTAACTTCCTTGTCGTTCGCAGTCGTCGAACTTTGTGTCTTCCCCGACCCTTATCTCTTCCTCCAGTCAGGTGTCTCACGAAACTCGTCCGGTTAGAATGGAGCAACTGACAAGGTAATTAATTGAGCAGTTTTGTCTGTCGTCGTCGCTTTCTTCTTCTAGTTCTCTCGTTCTTTCGCATGTTTCCCTCACTTCAAATCCGAGTCCTCTTCAATCTTCTCAGTTTAGCCCTCCCCTCTTTCGTTCTTGCACGAAATAACCGTTTAGTACCTAATAATATTTTAAAAAAATATTTAGTTAATTATTTTCCAGAAATGCGCTGTCCCTTCCATGCCTCCTTTAACGTCTCCATCGGGCGATGTCGTTGTGATGAGGGCTACTCGAAAGTGAAAGGAATGGCAAAATGCAGTGAGTCTTTATCACTTGAACGTTGTTTACCACGACTCACTACGCGTGAGCAATTAGGACAAAGGGTTTGGCTGATGAATGGCGAATAATTAAAAATGAAAGAACGCCAGGATACGGAAGTATTTCGGGTTTGAATGAATATACGTCTTGCGACCAACTATTTGTCATAATTTCAACTGTTTCAGTGCCCGACAGCCCTTCCTCTCTCCCCAGTACCACTCCTCCTCCTCCAATGGACAATCTTCTCCTCATCGAATATCTGTGGATCGCCTTCTCCATTCTTCTCATTCTCGCCTTGGTCGTTGCTGCGATTTACTGCGTACGTTGTTTTCCTCCTCTCGAGAGAGTAATGGGGACGAGTGCTAATTGGCTCATTTTCTGAGTAACGACCCGAGTCTCAGTTTGCTTTGGAATGCGACAGACTAAAAGGACGTTAAAGAAGACGAAATTTGAATGTTTGGATGCCTAATCTGACAATGCAGTGCGTTCCATATCAGCCATGTTAGAGTTCTTAAAACCCCACGTCATATTTCAGATCTGCCGATCCAGAAGAGGATTTTCACGACTGAACGACAGGAGACAGGAAGAAAAGATCTGAGCGTACAAGTATCTTGTGAATTCCAAGCAGGCTTCTTTCGATAAAATGGTTTCAAGCTATTAATTTGCACATACATTTCTCAGGAATCCTCACAGCTTTATCAAGCAGTCAAATTCAACAGGTTACAGTGGCCAAGATACATTCTCGCGTATCACATTCTCGCGTTCGTCCATCTTTCCCATGTTCACTCTCGAATAGAACGAATCGGATAGGACGCATAAAACTGCTTTTCTTCTTCGGTTGATTATTCGTTGTCTCGCGGTGTTCATTAGAAATCCCAGTTTGCGCATTGCGAACAACTGCTGAAGCGACGTTTTCGGAGTCGAAAATTCGACAAATTTGTTGTCGGATGATTCACAAATTGCCTAAAATCCATTGTGTTGTCGAAGCAAGTTTCATTCGATCTAACCTCGAACGCATTGAGAATTCCCTCGGCTGAGCAGTTTCCGACACACAATTCGGCATGATTTACATGGGTAGTAATGTGAAGGAGAGTCGAATCGTCAAGTAAACACTGATCGGGATGACCCTCAGACGGAATTGCTATGGCTTTTTGTGGGATCCACATCAGCTTTAACTTGTCCAATTTCGGTAGCTTCATTAGCATATCTCGTGTTCGAGTTGCACTGTGGGCTGAGAAATCACTGATCCAAGAAAGGAAAATTTCAGATTTCTCAAGATTTCTTTTGCAGAGAAGACTCGGTATGAAACTGAAAAAAAAGTTGTTCCTTATAATTCGAATCTCAATATCAGATAATGGAATTCTACAAAGTGGTAAATCTGACCTCTCAGAGCAGTCCCTCTCGCCATCGATTTCCACAACCAGATACTGGTACGAAACGGTTTCTAGAAGCTTAGAAAGTGTTTCGAAATGTGACTGCGTATTGTGATCTGAGTTACGATACTGAAATACGAATTACCTAAGTTGGAGTAATTTTTCTCAAACTTTTATATGCAACGTCTCAGTTTTGCTCTTCCGAAGCAGGCAAATGTTGTGATCAGTAGCTTTCATTGGATGGACAATGTTCCCCAGGATTTGAAGACGAGTTTTTGGCAGTCTTGCATCATAATGATTTGATGCATCAATTTTGTGCTCGATGGAAGTATGAAAATGAAATTTGATAATTTAAAAAATAAAAAGATTTATAATTTAAAAATAAATGTACCCAATTCACGTCTATGGTGGCAAATGGTCTTCTCCCCACATCGAAATCGAGTTGTCTGAATCGTTTGCACGATGTGCTCATAATTTCTCTTTCTTGCATCGCCGATTCAACGATTATCATACGCATTAAATCATCCGGTAACAGAGGAATCTCCTGAATGAACGGGCATTTGAATTAACGGTAAGAATCGAAAACAATGATACCTCTTGTTCAATTGATTCCGATTCGACTCTTCTTGTCTTCGTCGGAGGCGACATTTAAGAGGAGTGAATGGAGAGTTGAAAAAGGAGAAGCAAAACTCGACGCATAAAATATTACACGCATGCCCACTGGCTATCTCAAGTCTGGACCGAGTCAAATACTCTATCCTTCATTATCACCTTCATTGAGAGCCAATAAACGAAAAATAAATTATATCACAATTATAATTAATTATAATAAGAATCGGTCATGAATATAAACAATGTTTTACTAACATCCAGTAAATAATGAATAGGGAGAGCTACGAAACACGTGATTCTTTATCCCCAGATTACTGCATATTTGACATTAATCGGCCACAATGAAACAACAGTCAGTTACTATTTACATCTCAGGCAGTCTAAATTTGCCAACACTTTCTCTCGCGTATCAACTTTTCCTTGTCGTCCATCTTTCCAATATTCACTTTCAAAATTCGTCTTTTCGTTTTCTTTTGTCCTTTCTTATCGGGCGCGCACACACAGAACACTGTTTTACTTTGCTGATCGATAATTCGTCTTTTAGCGTCTTCTTTCGTGAATTTCAAATTCGGAGCAGAGAATAACCTTTTAAGAGACATCCTCGGAGCAAAGAATTCGATAAATTTATATTCTGATGATTGACAAACCACCTTAAAGATTATGAGTAAATCTATAAATATTTACAAAAATATTTGCACCTCAAATGCATGGAGAATTCCTTCGGCTGAGCAGTTACTTTCTCCCAGTTCCGCATGATTTACATGAGTAGTGATGTGAAGCAGAGTCGCATCATCAAGTAAAAACTTTTCGGGATGCCTCTTTCGTCGAGCCGGAATTGCTATGGCTTTTTGCGGGATCCACATCAGCTTTAACTTGTCCATTTTCGGTAGCTTCATTAGCATATCTCGTGTTCGTGCCGCATTGTGGGCTGAGAAATCACTGATCCAAGAGAGAAAAATTTCAGATTTCTCAAGATTTCGATTGCAGAAAAGACTCGGTATCAAACTGAAAGAAATTGTTCATTACAATTTCGCGAATCTCAGCATTCCACAAAGTGGCAAATCTGACCTCTCAGAGCAGTCCCTCTCGCTATCGATTTCCACAACCAAATACTGGTACGAAACGGTCTCGAGAAGCTTAGAAAGTGTTTTGAAATGTGAAAGTGTATTACGATCTGAGTTGCGATACTAAAACAAAATATGAATTTTAATTGAATAATAAAACCTCAAACTTTTATTTTCAAGGACCTCGTGTTGCTCTTGCTAAGCAAACGAATGTTGTCGTCGGTCGATTCCAATGGATGCTCAAGTGTTCCCAGAATTTGCAATTTCGCTTTAGGACCTCTCGCAATAATTCGTTGCTGTATGAAGCCTGAAGCCTCTCTAATCTGTAAAAAAATAAGATAATGTACAAAAAGAAATGAGTGATACCCAGCGAACGTCAAGGATAGTCAATGTCTTTTTTCCCATTTCGAAATTGAGCTCTCTGAACCGTTTGCATGAGGTGTTCAATACGACTCTTTCTTGCATAGTCAGCTCAGCGAAAATCATTAACATCAAATCATCAGGTAGAAAAGGAATCTCCTGAATGGATGAATAATTGATTCAAGCGGTTTGAACAGCATTCTATTTTTTCTAAAAGATAATAAACAATAGCAAAATTAATAAAACCTCCTCATGTGGATCTTCGACGGATTCCGATTCGAGTTTTCTCGTCTTCGGCGGTGGGGACATTTTCAGAATTTGAATGGTAAGGAGAATTGAAGCAAAGTCTGATTGTGAGAAAGACGCAATGGATAATATAAAAATACCCTCTGGAGTCCCTCAGTCTTGAAATGAAGTCAAGCCCCTGATACTTGTGATTTGTGAAATGATTTTATTCATATGCGGTACATACAACAATGATTGAATTATTAGTAATTAAAAGACGGCCATGTAATATGATATTGGACCAGATTCTCACTAAAATCCATCAGACCAATCTCAATCAGACAGTAGTCATCCACCCAAATCCGTGACCGGAGAATTGCGTTCTTTTTTCTATCAAGAAGACATCGATAAACTATTTCTTCTTCTTTTCTATTCCAAAGCTTCGATGTCTCTTCAACTTCCTTTTTCGAAAATCCCAAATTCGTCAAGGCGAAAAGGTCGTCAGTTACGGATTCGAGAGTGACGAATTCAACGTATTTGTAGTCGCGTGAGCTACCAATTATCTGCGATAAGGAACACTATGACTAGGGGCCACAAGCTCCGCCCACTTTGTGTTGACATGATTTCGCCAAAAAACGAGACGAGGGCGCACAAAGCTCATTCTAAACCAAATCACTCGTACAAAAGCGCGTTGGATAGCTATTACTACCCCCTACCGAAATATCAAAGGCCAAACTGTGTGCAACTTCAATAAGTAGGTCAAAAATAGATACGAAAATTTAAAAGTGCTATTTCGACCACTTCCTGTATTGACACCGAGTTTGGCCAGAGATTTCCTGACTAAATGGAATATTTCAGGAATTTTAGACATTTTTTCAGATTTTTATCATGTCTCTCCGAGGTGTGCTTGAACCGCGGGGAGAGGGGAGCGAGAGGGCGGGGGGAGCGAGAGAGACAAACGCGAGAGAGGCTCCGCCCCCTTCCCTGTCCCTCTCACTTTCCCCTCTCGCCCGGTGTGCTTTGCGCGCGTGGTTTTCGGGGCATAACTTTTGTCGGAGACGAGATATCCATGAACTCTAAAAAGTATAAGGATATTGGGTCCTTGAGGAACAGTTTGAACACATGTTCGACCCCATTGCGTTAATTCGGCTATGTTCGTTGTGGCCCCTAACTATGACATTTATTTTAAAATTATAAGCAAAAGGAAAATATACCTCAAATGCTTTGAGTATTCCCTGAACTGTGAACTCTCCTAGTCCAATCTCCAAATGATCAGAATTCGAAAGAAGATGCAGAAGGGTTGCATCATCAACGAGACGTCGATCGCGATGATCGTAGTCAGACTGAATACTATCGATGATAAAAGACCTATCGCAGCTAATCGATAATGATTGTAAACCTTCTGAGCGCCCCAATCGACTCTGAACTTGTTCATCTTTGGCAATCGCATTAGGAAAGCTCTAGTTCGAGATAAATTATGTGCACAAAGTTGACTTTTCCAAGAGAAATATACTTTGGATTTCTCCAAATTCCGATTGTTGATAAGCGCAGGAATGAAACTGCAAGAAATATTTACTGAATAAATTTCTGATCAAATCTTACTTTTCTGAACAATCCTGTTCGCATTCGAATTTTACAATCAACGTGTGGTATGTTACAGTTTTGAGAAGATCTGCGATCAATTGAAAATCGGATAGGTCGAGATCTTTTCTGTACTGAAAGCGCACGAATAAGCGAAGAACAAAGAATCGAAATTGAGAACCAATATCTCCAGGGTATCAGTCTTGGCTTTTCTGAACAGTGCCTTGTTGTGGTATGTTGCTTGCATTGGTTCGGCAGGAGTTCCTCCAACGTGATACTCTCTTCCTCTAGCTCTTCCAGAAAATCCGTGACGATCGTAAAACTACTATTTTCTTCATAATTCTTAATTCCGAGGCGATCAAACTGACAAACTGAGAATCGATTCGATCAAACTTTGCTGTTCCAAGTTCAAAATTGAGCTCTCTGAATCGTTTGCATGATGTGCGCAGAGGAGTTCGCTCATTCAATGGTAAGTGACTGAAGATTATGAGCATCAAATCATCAGGAAGCATCGGAACATTCGCCTGTTTGTGAGCGATCGTTAGAATGAAGTTGTCGGTGGAAGAAAGTACCTCATTTCCATCTTTCTCTGAATGCTGGCTGATTCTTCTCATCTTTGATGGCGGAACTATGGCTGTCGTGGAGATACGAACAAACGAGGAAGGCACTCGATTCTTGCTGGTTGTTGCTGAACCCCAGAGGTTTTCTCTCTGGCGTCGCTTTTTTGAATATCTAATGAACGGGCGAGAAATAAGCTGTCGAAGACACAATCAAAATTGGGCGGGAACAAGGGCAGATTGAGATCCCTTCTCCTTTCCGGTAAACGCCAATTTTGGGTTATGCTACGATCGATGTTGCGATTAATCTTTTGCTAAACTCGCAGTGAAATAATCACTTGTTTATTTCATTGTTTGATTATACTGCAGAACGCAACGTCGAGTGCTCAGATACGAAGAAGCGAATCATCTATCTCAGGCCGTCACTACATAAGGTGAATACGGGAACAAGGCGATTGGAGGGAAGAAGAGCAGAACCGAAGGAATTCGAGGATTTACGCAGATTGATCTGGAAAATAGAAATATTGTTCAGTCAAGATATACTAGAGATAACGTTATTGGGAATATCAACATATATGCTCACTAGGATTATCGTGGTTATCGAGATAGTGGTTATCCAGATACTCATTGTACGAGTCCCAATCATTCTGGGAGCTGTCCGAACTGTCACTTGCGAAGGGGTCTTTTCCTTGGATTCCAGAGTAAATCATCTAAAAGTATTGATCAAATAAAAGATTTTAAAAAGTGATCGATATCAGATTTGAAAAAGAGGGAAATTGGATTCTTTCCCGATTGAAGGAATTGTGTGAAAAGAGGTGCAACTTTTGCCTTTTATATGCCTTTTATATTTTTATTCGCCACGGAAAGAGAATAACACATTTTCGAAATATTTTTCGAAATTGTGAACCTGTTTTGGAAGATATTTTTGGGATGTTTCGAAATTTGATGCTGATCTCTCCACAAATTTTATGCGTGAATCATGTGAGATGTGCAGAAAATTTGCGAAATAGCACCACGATTTCAAAATAAATTTCAAAATGTGTTTGTCATATAAAACGGGTCAAACTAATTTTTCCTAGAGGTAAGGTCAGTTTGGTGAAACTCACTTCTTCCAAACTTAAATTGCTCTATTTTTAATATTTAGAGCTCTCCACTTTTTACTAGCAAAACAGTGTATTTGGGATACTACTGTATTTGTTTTTATATTTTTAAAACTTATCAAAGCGGATTATAATTTAAACCGAATCTGATAAGATCAAAGTTATCGAAACTGTCTGTGATAAATTCCTTCCTCTTCCCCAGCCATTACACGATTCTCAACTTGAGAATCGTGTAATCCCTCCTCATTCCGAGACTCACGAATGAGAGGGCTCGGTCGTATATGAGAATTGTTCCCTCTTCCCCAGCCATTACACGATTCTCAACTTGAGAATCGTGTAATGGCTGGGGCAAGAACTGCAATAGGTTTAGAGCGGCAATAGGAATCGAACCCACTGCGAATGAAAGATGAGCGGGCGAACTAACCACTCGGCCATAGAGGCGGTTGTGGGGAATGAGAATGATGAGCTATTAGAATGAGCGCGCGCGCTTTCACAGGGGCGAATGAGGAACGCAGATAGATGACAACGGTCGATTGAGTCTTTCTAGCGACGGTATCGTTGAATGGATAATTCTGGCGACGGGAGAGGGAAAACTGCGTTCAATGAGAGGGGAGGCCGCCGCGGTAATGAGATTCGATTGCATCGTGAATAAAGGAGATCACATTGATACCTTTGGTTTACTTATGCAATGATGGTGCTGGGTGGAGAAGGGGCTATCCAGTGGCCAGAATTATCCATTCAACGAAACCGTCGCTAGAAAGACTCAATCAACCGTTGTCATCTATCTGCGTTCCTCATTCGCCCCTGTGAAAGCGCGCGCGCTCATTCTAATAGCTCATCATTATCATTCCCCACAACCGCCTCTATGGCCGAGTGGTTAGTGCGCCCGCTCATCTCTCATTCGCAGTGGGTTCGATTCCTATTGCCGCTCTAAACCTATTGCAGTTCTTGCCCCAGCCATTACACGATTCTCAAGTTGAGAATCGTGTAATGGCTGGGGAAGAGGGAACAATTCTCATATACGACCGAGCCCTCTCATTCGTGAGTCTTGGAATGAGGAGGGATTACACGATTCTCAAGTTGAGAATCGTGTAATGGCTGGGGAAGAGGAAGGAATTTATCACAGACAGTTTCGATAACATTAGTCTGCACATCACCGGTACGCTCGCTCCCGAATTGCGTTGAACACTAATGAATGATTAAATTTGTAACGGATATTGAAATACAGTGGCGGAGAACCAGCCAGATAAAATACATCAATTCTGGATTTTCACGCTCAACGGTTAAAACCGTTGATCGTCTGCTCTTTTTACTAATCTCTGAGCGCAGATTCGTCAAACTGACCTTGCCTCTTGGAAAAATTAGTTTGACCCGTTTTATATGATTGAAACAGTGACTATAAAAGGCGATCTTGGTCACTCGAAGTCACTCACTTCAATAGTCGTTGAAGATCCAAGTTAACTTCACATTCAGCTTATTTAACATTTTTCCTCTCAAGTTAACTCTTATATTATAAAATTTCAGATGATTAACTCTGGAATCCAAGGAAAAGACCCCTTCGCAAGTGATAGTTCGGACAGCTCCCAGAATGATTGGGACTCGTACAATGAGTATCTCGATAATCACTAGTGAGCCTTTCTGGTTACATGCTAGCGACTTCCTTATCTCTTTCCTTTTCAATAAACAAAAATTCAAAATTACAGATCTATTTCTCCGTCATTCCTTCGGTTCTGCTCTCCATTCCTTCATTTGCCCCTTCTTCCCATATCTGCACTACTCTTCCTTCTTGATATGTGTTCGATGATCGTTCGAGAAAAATGATTAACTTGTTTCTCACATAAATTATCAAATAATTAAATACCCAGTAGGTATGACTTCACTTACTTCCAGAGCCACTGTGTTTGCATCATAGCGTATAAAATAGCTGGCGTCTTTCTTACGCGTCGGCTTTTCCATCCGAGTTGCTTCATAGACTTCATAGACTATGAATCATAGTTCAATCACCTCTTCTCTTCTCATCCACCATCTAACCATGGTTCGTCGCTTCGCCTTCAATGATGAGCCAATGGTTCGATTCATCGAGGATCAGGCACATTTCAGTTTATCATTGGCTAGGGCGTATTTATCACTGCTACACTCAACAAATTGGAACATTTCAAATCGAACATGAACCTCTAGATGTTCAAGCATTCACTCCGAGAGGTAAGCATTCTTCTCGCATTCCAGGTCCCAATCATTCTAATTTAATTCTTCATGTTTCAGGCTCCAAATCAATACTCAAAGCCTCGTCTCGAAGAGAGAGCAAAGATGCTTGTCCAGGGCTTCACAAAGTCTTTTTCAACATTGGAGATCGTAATCATTCCTTTGAAACTGCACAGGCGCGTCATTAACCTTTTACGTTTATAACAATCAAATTGAAAACAGTTGAAAAAAAACACCCATTTTCAGGCTCGTAAAAATTACTCAGAGATGTAGTTTATGCAATTGAGAGCAGCAAGAAACATTACGAGTTGATGAAAAATGAAGAGTGTTATCATGAAGCAGCGAGCATGCTGAAGTGTCTGGATCAAGTTCGAGAGCCCTACAAAAGAGCAATCGAGAATCAGAAAGAAACGGTATCCATCAACAACATGACTAGTAAAAGATGCGAGCGGGAAATGTTCCGAAGTAATCTAAATAATTGCAGCAGGCAAATCGACGACGTCCTCGACAACAGTCGTGCAGTGCAGAATTGTTTACATTACAGAAAATGCTAGAAAATGAAGTACGTGAATGAATGGATTCGATGAAATGCGAAGAATTGGACAGAAAGTAGACTTTACAACAAGAAACAATTTCACGATACATTTTTGCTGATAGAGTATCCATTAATATTAGTCTGTTGCTTGTTTATCAGTACACATTTAATGCAGATGTAAAGTGCACGTAAACAAACGAAAAAACTTTCGACAGTTCTCCCGGGGAACTTCTCCCCACTCACAATCTCCCCCCATCGAAATCAAGGTCAAACTGTTTCGAGAAAGATGGTAAAAGATACTCGCAGTGATCCTATGATTAGCGCGAATCTCCCTGAACCCTCCTCGTTCCATTCGATCTCTCGTTTCTCTAACCTGCTAGAGAGCACTCGGACTAGAGAGATTCATCCGTCATCCGACATCACTACCAATGATCCCATCACACTTACTCTAGTTCTCAACTTGAGCTGAAGCTGTTTAGCAAACTGAAGAGGTCAACTTGAGGTCAACAACAACTATTCTGACCGTGTTTGAGCTTTTCAAGAGAACTAATTCGATAAATTTGTTTTCGCAATTGCAATATGGATAGCAGTAATCAGGAATGACGTCATGCGATCGAGAACCAACGATTGGTCTCTTCGGTTCCACCCCAGAACTTATTACCGGATCGGTATCGAATTTGCCGAACGCTACTTGCAAACTAACTCGTAGACTTGGCATTTAGATTGGTACTCACAATGAGGATTAGCATAACAGTATTAGCACAACTATCTACATCTAGGGCCTATTGTGAAAGCAAGCAGACCATAAAAAGGAGAAAAAAAGGTTTAATATCAACATCAAAGATTCGATAATTGCAACTCAGTTGATCAGAGAAAATAATTTTTCACCTGTGAACTTGCTTGAGAATATTTGAGTTTCGCTGATTATTGAAAAAAAATACTGTCAGGATGGCCTATCGGCAGAATTTCGGGTATTTGCAAGCACAAATAAGCAACAAAGAGGATGTATACTGTAAAATCGAAGTATGGTAATCCCATTACTTTCTTCCTCATTGGTCTGATTAATGAGGCTCCCTTGCACTAAACAGTTCCACTCCTCATAACAGCAGTTTCGATCCCATCAAGAGATTCGATGATCGAGGGAGAAAGAGAGGACGAAAAAGCTCGCAAACAGTTCGGAGGTGCCGGAACTGTTACTGCCCCTGCTCTGTCTCTCTCCAGTACGCCCACTCTCTCGCTTCGTCTCATCGACGAGAGAGCACGGATAATTGAGAGAGGCAAACCATTGCCATCTCGATTGAGCAAGAATAGAAGAGAGAGAACGGAGAATTGAGAGAGACAGATGGTAAGACGAAGTGGTGGACCTTTGGTCATCACTGAAACCAATGGGCGTACGGGAATATAAAAGCGGAATGCGCGTCGAGAGTCGTATCACTAACTGTTTCTTCCTCTCTAATCACTTGTTTCCTTCTCAATTTGGTAGCTATCGCATCTTACTCCCTTCTCATCTTCTCTTCTTACTGCTAGTAATGGTTCTATCAGCTCTTTCCTATCTGTCTATTTCGGTAGTTGATTACTTCAAAATGTACATTGCCTATTGCAGTAGAGATCTCGTCATTGTTTCTTATGCATCCGGTGCAGTTCCCATGCCATTTCTTCTCATTCTGATAGCTGATGATGACCTCCATCTCCCTCTCATTTCCAGAATGCGCGTGGTGGCCATCGCCTCGGCGGCGTCTCTCACTGCTCTCTTCATCGCTTTCGTCTCCATCTCGAACATCGTCAACGACGTTCGCTCGCTCCAGGATGAAGTCAGCCAGGGAATGACCGAGTTCAAGGTCAGCATTCAGACGACCGTCAAGGGTTTCTGATGTCGTTACTGACGTCGTTCAGGACATGACGGAGACCACCTGGGAGCGCATCGTGAAGATGCACGTCAACCCCACCGGATCGTCCGACGCCCCGCCCACTTTCGCCACCCTCCTCGGCAGAAACAAGAGACAGGCCAACTCACAGTGCAACTGCGGACCCTCCTCCAGAGGATGCCCCGCCGGACCCCCCGGACCTCCCGGTATGTTATTACTGTTTAGGAATACGGTAATCGATAACCGACAATCGCTTCAGGATTCCCCGGAGAGCGCGGACGCGACGGCAACCCCGGCCAGGACGGACGTCCCGGAGCCAACGGAATCGCCCTCGCCGTCACCTACGACACTCCCGGAGGATGCATCAGATGCCCGCCCGGACCTCCCGGAGCACCCGGAAACCCCGGATTCCAGGGACCCTCTGGACAGCCCGGCCGCCCCGGAAGCCCTGGACCCGCTGGAAACCCCGGCAGACCTGGATCTGATGGATACCCCGGAGGACCCGGAGAGCGCGGAAGAGACGGACAGCCCGGCAGACCTGGTTCCGATGGACAGCCTGGAGTGGAGTACACCCCTGGAGAGGCCGGCAGAGATGGCGCACCCGGATTCCCCGGACCCCAGGGACGTCCCGGTAGCCCCGGATTCGACGGAAGACCCGGAAATGACGGCAGACCTGGATCCGATGGAAGACCCGGCCAGCCCGGTAGACAGGGATCCAACGGACAACCCGGTGAGGCTGGTTCCGATGGACTTCCCGGTTCGGATGCCGCCTACTGCCCTTGCCCCTCTCGCACTGGATCGTACGGAGCATCCAACGGATATTCCTCGTCTCAGAACAACAACTACGGATCGTCCAACAACAACTACGGAAACAACAACTACGGATCGAACCAGGGCTACTCCAACAACAACAACGGATACAGACACAGATGGGCTGCCAAGTAAATGCCCGATCACCTTTTCTGCCATGGGAAAGATGTTCACTCAAGTATCTGATAAACAATCATTCGATATCAAAGCAGCTGTTTATCAAATGCAATGTAATTCTTAGACGGGAAGGGCGGTGCTCCAGCATTCGCTGTCACACTTGAGATTGGTCTGCCAATCGACCTTCTTGATGCAGCAAATCCACAGTTGAGCATTGGGAATTCCATCGGAGGGAATGCATCCAACGTAGGTGGGCTTGGCCTTGCAATTGGCAATGCACTTGCGGAAGCAGGTTCTGTTGAACTTGAGGAAGCTG
>LS566840.1:680392-695938 GCA_900490775.1 Pristionchus maxplancki
CAGCTTCCTCAAGTTCAACAGAACCTGCTTCCGCAAGTGCATTGCCAATTGCAAGGCCAAGCCCACCTACGTTGGATGCATTCCCTCCGATGGAATTCCCAATGCTCAACTGTGGATTTGCTGCATCAAGAAGGTCGATTGGCAGACCAATCTCAAGTGTGACAGCGAATGCTGGAGCACCGCCCTTCCCGTCTAAGAACCATATGTATTGCATTGCATTTAATAAACAGATTCTTCACATATATGAACCTTATCTACTTTTCCTACTGTTTGAACAAAGAAGATTGGATCAAGCTGAGTAGAGGCGGATGCGAGACTGCTTAATGAAAGACAAATACGAGTAAGACCGACGAGATGCCTCGTGTTTGCTCTTCTCACTCAATCAACATTGCTTCTGTCCTCTTTTCCTCTTATTGCATTCTCTCTTTCACCATTTATTCGTTATTGTTGCAAGTTTTTACCCAGATTCATTTCAGAGCTCTACATGCTATCATTCTCTCGATTTTAGAGAAGTTATCGATCTCATTTATAAACTTTTCAATTTCAATCTTTCCTCCAATGTGACTCAATCGCTGTCACAAAATAAGAAGAATGTAGTTACATTTCTAATGTCGGTTAAAAGTTCTTCGTCATTCTCCCACAAGCACTTTTCAGATTGGTAAAAAAATGACACAAAATCCAAAAGCTAATCCGTTCAAATTGGAGAAAATTGGGAAATTGTTTATTGTTATCTCGTATAGTCTGATAAATAATGAATAAATCTGGTAGATATCAGACTGCATTGACTCACTCACAAACAGCCCTACATATTTTTCTCTCTCTTATCGAACTCCGTTCATCCTATCTATTTCGCAAACACGAATGTGTGTGGGAATAATTATGAATTTGTGTCACACTCGGTCAACTTGCCAGTGGGTACGTTCGACTCTCGATCATTGAACTCTCGACCAATGCATCGCCAGAGAGTGGCCAGAGGGGATGTCTACTCTGTCTAGACAGACGCCCGATCTATTACGATCAATGCCATCCGACTTTACTATATAAACCCCGGTCTTGCTCTCATTCATTCACTCACTCCGAGTAATATCCTTCACCAGTAAAATGGCTCCCAACGTCGCTGATTCTTCCTTCAACGAGCTCGAGTATGAACTGGAGAATGCGCATGCTCAACAGACGACTCCCACTGGTATGTTTTCCTTATCCTATTCCAGTCTTGGCTCTACTTTGTTAGCTTAAGCCATCTAATGAACAATTTATTTGCAGTCAAGCTTCCGCTCAGACTTCTCTCCGAAGCCGATCAGAAATATCTCGAGGAACTCAAGAAATTGAGCGACAAAAAACGCGAACTTCTCCAGGAGTTGAATGAAGTCAACAACGTTATCGAAGGGGTAAGCGATCTTTTCAAGAAATATTAATTTTAAAGGTAAAATAAAATGACAGGCGTGAACAATGCTTATCTTCCATCTATCTTCGAGAAGTCATCAATTCACCACGGTTCTTCTCCTCGAAAAGTACCGAAACCTTCGAATATATTTTTTTTTGCCTTTTGACCCAACCGATTAAAGACTATCTGATCTAACTGGTTGCCTCTTTGCAGGAATATCCCGATCTTCCCTTCGCGCGCGTCGTTCGAAATGACGGTTATTCTCGATACGACGACGAACAAAGATTGAGAGTGCGAATCCACCTCAAGAGAATGAGCAGAAAAGCAAGGAATATGGTCAGTTTTTCGCATTTTTTACGTTCCTTTTGTGGCAACTCAAACAATTATGCTCGATTTATAGATTGCTGACGCGGTTGACGATGAGCGTGACATGATGACGTGCATTGGGCGTCGACTCAGATTGATCCAAGCAGCCATCGCAGCGGCGGAGGTCACGAGGAAACTGTGAGTTTCGAGTATTTCTACGATTTTCCTTGCTTCTTTGGTCATTGCACGAGCATTCATACAATATTTCATTTTCAGTCAGTCGAGAAAGCGCCCTGCAAATTCTTCAGAAGATGAGGAGAAGAACGAATCAAAGAAAGCGCGGCTCGAATGAGATGCTGCAATTTTCTTCAGATGCAAACCAATATTTGCTGCTTTCTTGCTTGTACATGCACTAATATTAACAAAATAAATAATATTTAATGAATGGTTTTGAGAGTGCATTTGGTAAACAGTGTACTAAACACATGTATCTATGATTGAATTCCGAGTTGGCAATCGAAAGCGATATTGCGTGTTCCTTTTCTCTACATTGAAGTGTGAACGAAGAGCCAGCCCTATTCAGTACAACCTCACTCTATCTCTAGGATTACCTCTCAAGATCAGACGACAAACCAGCGGATACTCAGCGTTTACGGAATCGTGTAAGGGCGTTGCGTGATCTCGAACAAACAATTTTCACGATTTAAATGGAAAACCAATCGCACGTACTCGACAATGAAGATTAGAACGAACAATGGGCAATTATTGATTGAAATGAGGCCGATTTACATCTTCTCTTTTCCCTCCCTCCCTTCTTCTCTCCTCTCCTCCCCTCATTCTCCACTCGTCCCTTCTTCCTGAGTAGTCGCCTCCCCTCTACAATCATTACGCTCTCCGGGATATGAAGGTACGCACCAGCATTCCGTTTCAGGACCCAGGGGTGTTGGGATACCCTAGGATACTGTAAGCAAGAGAAAGGTACGGGGATCCTCATAGTGAAGTGGGAGATACTGTATACTATGGGGGTCCAGGTGTACGGTAGATCGACAAGGTCATCTCGGTGAGAGTGACTGTTTGTAGGGATACGGTACAAAATGAGTCAGCGATTTGGGTTACGGTATGCTGCGTTGGTATCGAACATTGATCATTTCGAAGGTTCATTGTAGAGGGGTCATTTTGCCCCTTTCCCCTCACTCCCTCTCACTCATTCGCCTCGGGTACGACCGATCGTTGTGGTCGGAGAAGGAATGAATGAGAGGGAGGTAGAGGACAGAGAGAGAACAAGGGACCCATCGAATGGCTACAGTATCTTGAGGTAAACTATGGCACTTTGCCAAGTGAGAACGGTACCTAGACCTCTATACGGTATCGAGGCTGACCAATGGGTAACTGTATCTGGGAACGTTCACGACACTGGACCAAGTGGGTGTGGAGAGGGTATCAAGAGGACGAATGGGTATTAGGCAGGATCAGGGTACTATGCCCCAGCATATAGTCACAGTGTCATGCTTACTGCTGTATTAAAAAATTAAAATACCCACCCCATTTCCAGATGATTCGTTCGAGGTTGTGGCAGCTCCTCCTCTTCTTATGGCTACCACGGCATGCGACTGCATCGGAAAAGTAAGTATCTATGGATGGATTCATGGCACTACTGTGTTTTAACGGACCAAAGGAGTAGGCTAGACCGTTTTCCCTCACGCGCACATAATGAAATAAGTCCAATTGCCCTCTACTCGATGGTGATGCAGTTCCGGGACCATATTATACGACCAGCTGTGAAGATAAACTGAATATTTGCAGCATGGGCAGGGCTGACGCTCCCTTCGATGTCAGACTGTGCGGGAAAGGCGTCGGATTGCAATTGGTGAGTGATAGGGAGGGATCAAAGAACAAGTTGGAAGATCAAAGATCAATCTGAGAGGTCAAAGATTATTTGAAAGATCAAAGATCCATCTGAAAGATCTAAGATAAAGTTTAAAGTTCAATGGCCAATGATTATAGATGGAAAACTGCGTAGATTCCAAGTGCTCGCATATTGTAAAGGATTACAAAGTGCTCAATAATGTGTCTATTTCAGAAGTGTTTCGTGCCTGAGAATTGCGGCACGATCAAACCGATCGGTCAATCGGCCAACTTAAAGAACACCGAAATCATGGCCGATATTGAAAACTGCGACGTCATTATGGCAATTCAGTGAGTTGGAAGGGCTCAAAACTGAGATGCAGTCTATTTCCAGACCCCACACGGAGAGAACTTGGCGAATCGTCATGCAAGGAAAATGTTCGTACTGATTATTATTATTAATAATAATAATAATATTTGAAAAATAACCATTGTGATTTCAGCAGCAGTTACGAAGCATCTCAAGCTCTACATTACTCTTAATGGCCAATCTTTCACATTCAAATGCCTTCCGGAGGGCACAAATGACATTTCGGGAACGAGCGAGGGCAATCAATTTGGTACGTTTTCTCAAATTAGTTTTCGAACGATCGGTCGCTGTCAAATTTGTTTTTGATTTTTCAGCGGTGGGAGAACGCTACGGCTTCTATGATAGAACGGGCGGCGAGAAAATTATGTGCGATTTCACAATCAGCAAGAATCGGGGCGAAAATGTGAGCAAATTCTCTTCTTCCGACTCATTCGAGCAATCGGAAGCAAGTTGGTGGAATGAATGACGCGAATTGTAAATCTATTTTCGAGATGTTTCGTTGCAGATTATAAAGTATTTGTCGCCGCCCGGCGGTACTCACGCGGAAATAGCGCTCGAGTGGTACACGGACGAAACTATTAAGATGAACGCGCCTTCAGGCTTTGTGAATGATTTGGACCAAGCTAGTGGGTTTTTTTTCTAGAATTGTCGCTCATGATGATTCATATTAAATCATCGATAGATAATGAAGCAACCGTAATTTCTACTCTAAACTGTTATATTTGGCTGTTTTTAGAAGTCGAAGGCTGCGAATTGCAACTGACATATAAAGATACGGCAGCGCCGGACGAAGAGTACAAACGGGTGAGCGGTGAATATTAATTTCGAAATATGATTGTAATTTTGTCAGTTCAACATGGACAAACCGGTGATCACCTGTCCTGACGGTTACACGATGAGGTTCGTTGCGCACTCTCATTCATCTTAGCTGAATCACAAGGGTCCACCCCTTCGTCAAGGGGAGGAGCCAAGGGGGCGGGGCTTGGCACGGAACTAGGAAAGTGCCCGAGGGATGGCTTCTCATGAAATGGTTTCATCACCTCGCCTACTCTTCCACCGGTCAGACAGACGAGAGAGCTCGCAAAATGAGGAGAGTCGTGACATGCCATCCCTACTCTCATCATTGGAGATGCAACAGATTAGGATACTGTATCGAAAACCTTTTTTATCCGCACGTTTTACTGCATTATGACCACTTCTAAAGAGTTGAAATAGTCGTTGAATCCCTCTAATTAAGGTACAAAGCAGTGGGCACAACGGATGTTTTTGCGACGGCAATGGAAATGAAGTGCTTTATTGATGGCGGAGCGACATTCCTAATTGATGGACAGCAAAGAAACTCGGAATACAACGTGCACTGCGCCAGGAAGAGTGAGTGCCATTGGGTACCATGGGATCGAGTGCCATGGGTCGGGTACCATGGGTCGGGTACCACGGGATCGGGTACCATGGGTCGAGGGGCAGAGCTGAGGGGGTGAAGGTCTTTGCTTCAGAGTGCGCGCAGTGTAAACTCGGAGAAGATCTTTGCGTTCGTTCGGCCACAAAGGAGTGTCCAGAAGTACCGAAACTCGATGGCTTCGATGCATGTGCAGAGCTTAAGGTTGGTTGGGCAGAATTTTAAAATAGATTATATCTACTTGGTTTCGACGTTTATATTGCGTAGATAACACAAATATGTTCAGTGCGCCGCTAAGTTCATCATCAACGGAGTTGTGGAGCAGGACACTGCTATGGCTCCGGTAAGATTATTACTTATAAAATTATATAATTAATATTAATAAATAATTAAATAATTAAGAAGTGCGAAAGCGGAACGAAATGGACGGCGAAGGGGCAAGCGATCACGAGCATCGAGTGCGGTGAAAAAGGTATTTATTTTTAAATGATGCATGATCCTATACGGTTGGGGTACTGTAGGGTACGGTAGTGGACTGTGACTGATGATCCAATATAAAATCAATATCCATTGCAGTGCCATGTGGTAAACCTGAAATTGACGTCATCGTCGTCGATAGTGAAAGGGTTTGTTGTTATTTATAAATTATTTATTTTTAAAATGCTTATTTTAGATGCTGATGACACAGGAATCAGTCACTTGTCGGGACAACAGGAATATGAGGTTATTTGCCAGTATTTTATGTCCTTCACCTCCTTATTTTCAGCTACAATTCTTCGGATCAGCAAACGGTTCATCTGGTGGATGTTACCTGCAATGTGAGTGATCTTTGATCTTTGATCTCTTTCCGATGATCTTTGATCTCTGATCTTTGATCTTTTCTCGATTATCTATGATCTCTGATCTCTTGCAGCTCAAAGACGGTCAGTGGTACGAGCGTCCAGTGGCCAACCCGAAGCAGCCACAACTCTACAAGAAGGAACACAAGCTACTCTGCACGGGTGAGCGAGCGATGGTTGTGATCTTTGATCTCTGATCTCTGACCTCATCGACTGATCTTTGATCTCTAGGCGACGATGACGACGCCGTTCCTCCTGTCGTCGCTGCTCCGAAGACTGGCGGCAGCGCCCTCATCTACGTGGGCGCCGCCCTGGGAGCCCTAGCTCTGATCGCAAGTTGGTCTTTGATCTTTGATATTCGATGTTTAATTTCTGATCTTTGATCTTTGCAGTCGCTGCCGTCCTCATCTTCTGCTTCTGCTGCAAAAGAAACAAGAAGGAGGAGAAGACCCAATCGTCGAAGAAGGTTGATCTTTGATCTCTACCAGTGATCAAGTGTGTTAGTGTGTTGTAGTATACGGTAGCTTGCAATCACGGACTGACTCCTTTCCAGAAATCGAAGAAGTCATCGAAATCGGGTAAATCCGGCGGGTCTGGCAAATCAAAGGAGTCTAGGACAACGACGAATGCGCCCTCTTCCTCTGGCGCTCCCGGACCTGCGAGCGGCGATGTGAGAAGGAGTTTGATCTACCTACCGTACCTAGAAGGGTGTACGGTAGCTGATGCGATGTACACGAGTCTTTTTGCAGCAATCACAGAAGAAATCGGGCAGAGACGAGCGAGAGAAAGTGGCCATCGGTAAATACTTAATGACAATAAAAAGAACAATAATAACAACAACAACTACTACAACTACAATAACAGGCATCGATCAATCGGAGGCCGTGGCGACGGGCATCTCCATCGACAAGTCGGCGCCCAAGACCGCCAATGAGATCAAGGACGAGGAGAGGGTACGGTAGGGGTACTGTAGGGGATCGATTGGGTTACGGTAGATCAATCGCAAACTGATCAATTGCAGTCGAATCCGACCGAGCGATCGGCGATTCCGAAAACGGCCGACCTCAAGGACATGCAGTCGGATGCAGAGAAAAAGAAAAAGGTGAACCGGGAAATGCGGAGCCGGAACCGGAAAATAATTGCGGCCGTCTTTTAGCACATCTTATAAATTACAGACCGGTATGGCTACTGCGATGCCGGAATCGTCGAAGGCTGACGAGGAGGAGGGAGAGGGAGAAGGGAAGGGACAGACGAGAGTGGTGCAGACTGCCATGCAGAAGAAGGGTACGGTAGTATACTGTAGATTGGGTACCGTAACCGGTCGATACCGTGCCGTAGCCTACCGTAACTCACTGTAGGTGGCACCCGCACGCGGAATCTGGATGGCACGCAGGCCGGCCAGACGACGATGAATCCGGACGGGACCCAGGTAGAGCCGGGAACTTGAGTCGAGCCGGCTTTTAGCACTTGATGTGATCCTAATTACAGGCTGGACAGTCAACGCTGAATCCGGATGGCACGCAGGCACAGACGATGATGAAGAAACGGACGAGGAAGGGAACATTCATGGAGACTGCGATGGGAGATCCGACGAGGTATACGGTATAGGGGTACTGTAGGTTACGGTAGTCACGTGGTGCACTGTAGGCACACGATGGGCGACGTTTCCCACATCTACCGTATTGCAGAGGCCCCGACGGCACGCAGCAGCCATCCGAGAACGGACCGGTCGACGATGAGGGCCACACGCAGATTGTGAGTGGGGCCGGGAATTGGGAGAGCCGGCTTTTAGTGCATCAGAGCCGTCATTTCCTTGCAGCCGACGAATGGGACGGCGGACACGCAGGCGGCCACGGTCGCGGCTCGGCTGCAGAAGCAGAAGGGCCGACGCACGCAGGCCACGCAGCAGGGAGGAGAGGAGGAGGGCGAGGTGCAAGTGAGGACCGGGGTTTAGTTTACGACTCCGGCAATTAGTAGAACCGGAAAGTGTCTAAGGCCAGCCCGCTTTTCAGTGGAACACTGCGATCGAGAAGACGGAGGACTTTGACGGGGCGACCGGCATTCCGGTGAGGAGTACGGTAGGATTACGGTAGTATCGCTTACTGACAACGCTACCGTGACCTCAATGTTATCGTAATCCATCGCAGCGCAACGCCACCCGAATGGGCACGACGCAGGATCAGACTCGCGTCAGGACCACTCAGGATCAGACTCGTGTTCGAACGACACAGGTGCGGAGAGATCAGAGATCAAAGATCAAAGATCAAAGATCAAAAATCAAGGATCAATAATCAATAACTCAGGACGGAGGTCGCACGCGCACACGCATGATGACTGCTGCGGGCGCGGAGGACGAGAGCGCAATGCTCGACCCTGCGGTATACTGTAGCTTACGGTAGCTTGAGATACTGTAGAGGCTACCGTAGTCCTTATACTGTAGATGGGGATACTGTAGTCGGGTACGGTAGCACGGGTACTGTATAATTGATGATCGATATTCGATCCCTGCTTACCGTATCCTTGCAGCCGGATGACATGAAGACGTGTCGGGAGCCGGAACAGGAGAGCGACGGCATGAACACTGCAGTCGGCAAGGCGGTGAGTACTGTAGCCTTAGATTACTGTAGGTCGATGGATACCGTAGTATGTGTTAATTATTGATTTTTTGCAGAAGGACAAGGAAGAGGCGAAGAAAGTCAAGAGTGCGTTTGATCTCTGATCTTTGATCTTTGATCTCTAATCTTTTCTTCTCTCAGGCAAGAAGCAGCGTGAGACGCTCAAGCCACGCGTGATTGAGCTCAACGACAAGGAGGTTTGATCTTTGATCTTTGAGAAGTGGGCGGAGCTTGACTGATCTTTGATCTCTTGCAGAAGAAGATCAAGGCTGGTGCCAAGCGGAACCGCAACGACTATCCGACGATGCGAGATGTGGAGAGCGATTGGGACTCGGACAAGGATAAGGTCTCGGTTAGGACTTGATCTTTGATCTTTGATCGCTGATCTGGCATGTCCGCTTCTTTGTTATTGAAATGAATGAAAGTCATTTCGAAGTATCGAAGATCCAAAACCAACCGCCATTCATTTGCAGAGAGAAACGCCAAAGAAGAAGAAGACACTGGAGGAGAAAAAGAAAAAGGTTAGAGGGGGCGGAGCATGGAGTGGGCGTGGCTTGAAGGGGCGGAGCTTAGATAAAAAATTATAAAATAATTGCAGAAATCGAAGAAGCAAGAAGAGCAGGAGAAGAAGGAATCGAAGAGGAAAGAGAAGGAGAAAAGGAAAAGTGGAGACAAAAAAGAGAAGGATCGAAAGAGGGTTCGATTGATCTTTGGTCTCTGATCTCTGGTCTTTGACCTTCAGGCCAAGTCTCCCGCCAAGGGTCTCGGAGAATTCAATGAGATGACAGCCATCGACGATGGACCTACCGGGGTGAGGATTCTGATCTTTGATCTCTCGAACTGATCTTTGATCTTTGATCTCTCATCAGAACTTCTACACTGCTCGATCGGACATGGGCCGTGACGGCACGCAGAACCTCACGCCGTACGACCCGACGCAGCCGATGACCACTCGTGCTGACCCTACGCAGGTGAGCTGGCGCAGCCGAGGCGCTGTGCAAGAATCGACTAGCGAGCATGACGCGGATGCGGTGCTTGCAGAGAACGCGCGCCAAGACGCGCACGGTGCTCACGACGGCCTTCGACCCGACGGAGACGCACGCCGCACCGACGGCCGCCGACCCCACGCAGGTACGGTAGGCGGGGCATTTGCCGGATATTGGTTCCGGATTTTCAGGCCATGACTGCGCAAGACCGCACGCAAGGCGCGACCACGGCACCCGATCGGACCCAAGGCGGCTTCACCACCATGGCTGACGGCACTCAGGCAAGCGTCTGGTCGAATTCAGCACAGCGCCTCGATCGCGCCAGCACACCAGAACCGCGCCTTGCTTGCAGGGCGCAACCACGGTGGCGGACTTCACGCAGGCGCACACGGGCGCGGACCCGACGCAGGCTGGCACCACCGCCTATGATGGAACCCAGGTACCAATGCGTGAACCAGGCTGGTAGCGTAGAATCCAGAGCAGCAGTACCTACTAATTCTCAGGTGCAGACTACAATCGGCGATGCAACGACGCAGGGAGGGACGAGAACCAGGGTGAGGAATGGAGACGATGGTTCCGATGATGAAATTGATACATGGCCACGGTACCAAGGGACTACGGTACCACCTTTCAGGTTACTGGTCGATCTCGCACGAAGGGAGGCGTGTCGCGCACGCAGAACCAGACGAGAACCAGGGCCGACTTCACGCAGGCCGGCACGACCCAGGCTGACTTCACTCAGGTATACGGTAGGGTACGGTGGTACCACGACCGGGTACGGTACCTGGATTTTACGGAATCATCCTCAGGGAGGCCAGACGACGATCGCCGATCAGACCCAGGCGCACACTGGTGCCGACCCCACCCAGGTGAGCGACGACCCGACCCAGGTGAGGAGGTTGTGGTACGGTAGCAGAGGGTACGATAAGATCAAAGATCAAAGATCAACTTCAGGCACCGCACATCTCTGCCGACGGTTCGCTCGAGCCAGTGATCTTCGACGATACGCAGGTACGGGTTGGAACCTGCCTGGTTCCTGAGTGGTTCCGATCCTGGTACTAATATCCCTTGGTTCCAGCACCAAACGGGTACCATCAACGACCCGACGCAGATGCACAGTGCCGAGACGCAAGAGGGAAGGACAAAGAGGAGCCGAACCAAGACGGTGAGAGGGATGATCTTCGATCTTTGATCTCTCGCCAGCCTTAATCGTTGATCTTTACAGGCGTTGACGGCTCGCTCGGGCACTCGACCGGGTACCACACAGACCCGAACCCGCGCCGACTTCACGCAGGACGCTACCAGGATGGCCGATGGCACTCAGGTTGTGGTACTGTAGGCATGGGATAATATATTGATACAGGGCGCAGGTATGGGTACGGTAGAAGCTGGGTACTGTGGGGTTATGGTAGTACCAGGACACCACAAGAGTACGGCATCGAGATCATTTCTCCGTCTGCAGGGAGGTCAGACGACAATCGCGGACCAGACCCAAGTGCACACGGCGCAGGACCCGACCCAGGCCGTCACCACGGTCGGCGATGGCACCCAGGTTGGTAGTCTGTGGTAGGCCAGTCACCTACCGTGCCCGTTCAGATGGGTACACGAACCAAGACGCGCACTCGCCAGGGCGGTACCCAAACTGCCACTGCCGGCGACGGCACTCAGACCCAGACAAGAGGAGACCGTACCCAGACCCAGACGAGAGGCGACCGTACCCAAACCCAGACAAGAGGCGAACGTACCCAGACCCAGACGAGAGACCCGACCAGGGCAAGGGACCCTACCCAGGTACGGTTATGGGTCCACAAATCCATGTATCGACAAATTGCAGACTGAGACTCGAGGCGATGAGACGCAGGGACAGACGGACGCGCCCGATGGCACGCAGGTATCACGGTACCAGCTTGGTACCGTACCCATCGCATCCTGGTTCAGGTACCCTCCAAGACGAAGACCCGCAAGACGACGGGCAAGGATTTCACGCAGACTGCCACGGCCGGCGACCAGACCCAGGTACCAGAATGGTACCAGTATACGGTTCCATTTATCCCTTTCCAGACTGCTACCCGTGCCCACGGAACCCAGACGCAGACCGCAGTGGACCCGACACACCAGACGATGACTGCAGTGGACCCAACCCGAACCATGACTGCAGTGGACCCAACTCGTACAATGACCGCTGTGGATCGGACTCGAACCGAGACCAAGGAGAAGACGCGAAAGTCCAAGACCCAGGGACGTACTCAGGCCGCAACCACAGCCCTGGATCGGACTGGTACCATGACGGCGGTAGACCCGACCAATCTGACCACGGCCAAGGACCGCACCCAGACCCAGACGGCTGTTGACGGTACCGGAACCATGACCGCTGTGGACCCGACCCATCAGACAATGACTGCCGTGGATCCGACCCATCAAACGATGACTGCCGTGGATCCGACCCGTACCATGACTGCGGTCGACCCAACTCGTGCCATGACTGCGGTGGATCGAACCCGAACCGAGACCAAGGAGAAGAGGTCCAAGTCGAAGACGCAGGGTCGGACCCAGGCCGCTACCACAGCCCTGGATCGGACTGGTACCGTTACGGCGGTCGACCCGACGCACATGACCACGGCCAAAGACGGTACCCAAACGGCTACAGCTGTGGATGGTACCGGTACAGTGACTGCGGTGGATCGGACCGGAACCATGACCGCCGTGGACCCAACGAATACGATGACTGCTGTGGATCAAACGCATCTGACGCAGACGGCTGTGGACCCGACGGGTACGGAACCGGTTTGGGTTCCATGGGTCGAATACCGTATATTGCAGGCACCGTAACCGCTGTGGATCCGACCCGGGACCGCACAAGATCCGCCACTAAGATGGCCACCAGGACACAGACGGCAACGGCCGCAGAGCAGACCCAGACCAATCTGGAGCGGTGAGTGTGGTAGCATGGTACCCAACTGTGTTACCGGTGGTACCCGACCCCAGCAATGGTTCTGGTTCAGCACCAAGACGAAGACTGCCAAGGACCGCACGCAGACGCAGACGAACGCGGACGAGACGCAGGTACTGTGGTAGCCTGCCGTAAGGATGGATCCGGTACCGTAATCCTGATCAATATGGTTGCATAATCAGGGTCACGGCGCGACGACCCTGGGCCAGGAGCAGACTCAGGCGGTGACGAGGCAGTCGACCGCCAAGGATAAGACGCAGACCGCGACCAGGGACAGGGTACGGTAGGGGATTGGATGCTGGGTTACGGTAGTCAACTGGCGATCGCCAACTGACTTTATTGCAGACTCGCGAGGGACGCACGCAGACGGCGCTGACGTCGGCGAACAAGACGCAGACCACGGCCAAGGACCACACACAGATGACCGGCCACGAGACCACCCAGGTAGGAGATACGGTAGGGGTACTGTAGGGTTACTGTAAGGGTATTGAATCATACTGTATGATACTGAATAGTACTGTAAGATACTGTAGCGGCACTGTATGATACTGTAGGATGATGTAGAGTACTGTATCGAACTGTTTCAATCAATACTCGTTGCAGGGCCCGACGTCCAAGGACCCGACGCAGACCCACAATGACCAGTAGAAGATTTCCGTAGCCCACTACCGTATACCGTGTAGCCATACCGTACCCCTTGAGAGGCGGTTGAGCGCTCAACGAGAAACGTATCATAAACTTACTCGTTTTCGCATAGAATATCACATCACGAATCGGCCCCCTTTGTACATAGTAGTACGGCCTCGATTTACAACGATGATAAACCTGATGTGCTTGCTAAATTGAAGGATTGTTTTGGTGTACATCATGTCATCATGAATAAGCCGGCTCACACATTGATAGTGATCAATGTGGTTGGAGAACAAGATGCTCATTAGCGAATTGAGGCAGGGAAAGAAGGCCCTTGTTGTTTGTGCTCTCCTAATATAGTAATAAACACAGATGGGTAAGACGGAAGTGTCACACGACTTTATTGGAAGATAAATATGGGGCCTCTCATCGGACCTCCTTGTGTTTACCCATAGCACTCACTTGTCGCTCTATGAGAATGAGAAAAGGGATCGCTCTGCTTCGCACGCTTCCTCTTCCTCACATGATCAGTCGTAGAAATCTGTACTTGCCTTGTACGATAGACCGTTGCTCCCCGAGTTCAAACAGTTTCGTTCTCCTTTCGCGATCACAAATAAGTCCGAAAAGAGAAGCGGGGACAACAATAGAAAGACAAACAAGTGGTAGTCGAGAGGAGACATCGTATTTCATTCCATTATTCAGCTCGCTTCTGTTCATTATCTACTCTCTTCTTTACGTTCGCACCCTCTTTTTTTATTTTTCACTGTTCGAACGCATAACGCGAACATTCAGAGCTCTACACGCTTTCATCTGCTCGAATCGATGAGAACATTTCGAATTTAAACAAAAACTGAATTGAAATGCAAAGACGACTACGAGTTGTAACATGGAGGTCAGTTACATTCCTTTCCCACACAAGAAAATTGTGTCGTAATCAACGATTTCCTTCGTTCCCTTTCAGTTTGCTGCAATGCCCGAGAATGAATCACACAAGTGCGTCTTCTGCCTCTAGATGATCTCAATAGACGGGTAGTTTATTGAACTGAACATCGGAAAAAACAAAATTCAATATTTCAGAATACGACAATGCCATATGACGTCCAAGTATGCAAGGCTGGCATTCGTCAGGTAAGCAATCAGCAACCTTTCTGATGAGGGTAGATGGCAACTACTAGTTGCATTCTGAAGCTTAACTGACAATTGCATTTACAGAGCACCACAAGAGAAAGAAGATTTCAAAGAGGCGAAAGAATAAAATAAAGGAGAGCCGTCGCCTATTCACCACTCGTTGATTATTGATAAAGACTTCTTACAAACTGCTTTTCAATCAAAGAATTATTTCCTCACTCATTCCCGAGACTGTTCTCCACGTGTCCCAACAGTTTCGTTCTCCGTTCGCGATCACAAAAAGTTCGAAGAGAGAAGTAGAAGAGGTGGGCGACTGAAAGACAAACAAGTGGCGAATCGAGAGGAGACATTTCATTCTTTCGCTCATTCAGTGACTCTTCGGTCCTTATCTTGCTGCCATTTTCACGAGGGATGACTTGTCAAGAAAAGATTCTTTATTCTGCACCCTCTTTCGCCTCTCTGACCTGTGAGAGAGTACGCAAAATGAAGAGGCAATTTCTTGCGAAGCCATCCCTAAATTTTCAAGTGTCTGAATTATGCTTCGAATGTCAAATTCAGAGCTCTACATGCTTTTCATCTGCTCGAATTAGTGATGAAGTCAACTAATCTGGACAATAAAAGAATGGAAATTTAAATATAATTTGTTGCAACATGCAGGTTAGTTCCATTCTCTTCTCAATAGGAGAACTATTATGCAGCCAAAAATTTCGCTTCTTCTGTTTCAGTTCGCATCAATGCCCTTACGACTTCCACGAATGTCTCTCTGCCTACAGCTCGACAGTTTGTCCAGAGGTAATTGAACTCACTGCTAGAATCTTCAACTCTTCGTCGATGAACTTTTATTCCAGTTAATACAACCGAATGGACAGTCAAAAACGATGCTATTCTTCAAGCCCGTGAAAACGATCGAGAGATCTAGGTCATTATCGAAAATATTGTTACTATCAACTATTGATAAATGTTTTCTAACTGCTCTTGAGTCATTGCAAGGACAACTACAATAATCTTAGAATGAGAGAAAAATGGAAGGATGTGATCTCGATCTAGTTTGCACAACTTTTTTCGAACACACACTAGACCGTTGCCCCCCCCCCCCC
>LS566865.1:8616-19381 GCA_900490775.1 Pristionchus maxplancki
TAAATACACGGAATCGCTAATTATCGATTAATTAGCTATTTTTAAATTTTTTAAATGCTATTTCATCGAGAAAGTCGATTATTGCAAATCGAATGGTTACGAAATTATGATTATTAAAAGCAAATCGACTGTTGTTACAAAAGTTTGTCACAGATTGAAACATTTGTTACATGTCCCGATGTTTTCGTTCCGGACGATAAATCAGTTACTCTAACCTCTCACCGCATTCACGCTTCAAGAATGATACTAAAGAGTCTTGCTTCTACCAAGCCAATGGAAGACGTTCGAGAAAAAAAGAATAAGTACACTTCGCCCTACAACAATAGCGTCTCAAGTGCGCATCAAGAGCAGTTGAATTTTTTGGCACAACCAATAGATGACGAATTTCGAAGCCAATAATAATCACCCTATCATAGCCAATGAATACCCTTCAGCTACAGTATCCGACCGTAACCAATCAATCCCCCGCCCACCCTTACCGTAGTCTCCTTGCCGACCACTCCCGCTCCTCTGACTTCCTTCGTAACCGCGTGCGGGTTGGAGGGCGCGTTGTGGCGAGAGGCCGAGTCAGAGATGGAGATCACCTCAAAGAGTTCGCGATCAATATTTACCGTACTCGACCTTGAAAGGCGCAGTCAAATAGCATGACATGTTGGTTGCGGGTTTCAAGGATCCTAATAAGAAGCGCGCAGCTCTGTCGGCCCAGCAAGGATCACGAATGAGACCAAGAATACAAGTACATGGGTCATTGATGAGTATCTATCACATTCAGAGGCACTAGACATGGAGATCACCTCAAGAGGATTTCAATTATTGATTAAGCTGCAAATAATTTAGTGGCTAATTTTTCCATTTCGAACGGTTCACTGAATCAGAATCAACCCAGCCAGAATCTCCCGTGACTCCACCATCTGCCGAAACACAAAGTCACCTCTAACTATCCAACCATGCCAATCGTTCTACATCTACCAGTGGCAGGGAGCTCAGAGTCTATCGAGGGCCACCGCCCAGCCTGCTCCCTTTCGTAACCCAACTACCGTATCCAAAGGCCCATAGCTACCGTACCTTGGCCTGATTCAGGTAGATCGGGAGGGAGCCGGCGGGCGGGAGTCTCTCCAGTGCAGCCGCCCATCCGGCCTCGTCGATGTGACCGTCGAGCTTGGCCGCCAGCGACTCGAACGAGATGTTCTGCAATTAGGTAATTATTTAATTAATAAATTAGCTAATTAATTAATTAATTATTGCTGATTTGTTGGTTTCACACAAAAATTGTTCGCTTTATTGCTCAAATAGAAGACAGCCATTATACGTAACCAGAGCGCAACGCGAATCTCGCTAGCGGAATGCAAAGTTTTTTTTGCTATCCACGTTCAACATTACTCGCAGAATTTTCGTTTCGCTCACAACGTTTCTAACCTATTTGTTTGGCAGTACCGAATTGGACGCATTGAGCGACGATTAATCACGGTAAAAAGAGCGAGTTCGTCAATTGTCTCAATAGCTCATCAACTTTGACCGGGCACTTTCGCCGGTACAATATCTAAGTTTCACCAGTACTATCTATCTCTCTGCCAGCAGCATTCGCCAATAGTATTTTCGGATCTTTTTCACAACACTCCTAATCTAGGTAAATTTACAGCAGCACCACAATCGCGTCAGCACCCACCTCGAAATGATTGTTCTGGCCTAGTAAATCACACCATACCAAGTGCGCAAACCCCTTAACACCACAACCGCGTCAGCGCCCACCTTGACGTGCTTGTTCTGGCCGACGATGATGAGCGAGTGGTGGGGCGCGCGCGGCGTCGCCGTGAGCCCGCCGCGGACGGAGAATGACGCCATCCTTAATTAGCAATCATTAATTAATTGATTAATGATTAAAGGAATAAAATCAGTCATCGATCGGCGCTCACTATAATTCTAACAAATTTTTGCAGAACCCCGTAACACTGGGCAAGATAAAATTCGCTCAACGATAGAGCTACCATGCTTGGCACACACAGTACCTGGTACCATTCTAGATAAACGCCAGTCGTCGATAACGCTACCGTACCTGGTACCGTAGACTGCTGCCGTGCCCAGTCGACGAAAGCCCGCGAGAAGTTACGAGCTTATCTGCCAATTGGATTGGGTGATCTATGAATATAAGAAAAAGGTGAAACTTTGAAACGCGAGATAAACAGATGAGGACAATAATTCAAGGATACGAGGGTATGAAATACGATTGAACACCTGTGTCCTCAAATAATCGCTAAGAGGAAGCAGCCAGTGAATATGAAACAGCAAGACGCCAGGAATGTACAAAATTCAAAAATCTGACTCCTACGCTACGAATCGAAAACATCGTGAATCCTACATTGTAATGGATTAGCGCGCAACTTGGATGATTTGTAATGGGTCAAATCGGAAAATAAGCAGTGGATGAAGAATCGGCTCTGGTCAAACTGAAACAGCGTGAGAATGGGAAGGTGAGGGCGGTAAAACTCTCTACCCCTCTCTAACCTGATCTCTCGATCTCTCGGATCAATCGATACTCCAAGGAGTCTAGACACTAGAGTTGTCTATTCGAAAATCTTTTCGTTATTTCGAGTCGATTTCCATACTCATTCTCAGTTTCGCGAAAGAGACTGACTGGTCTCTTTCCATTCCAAATTTCGAATAGATCTCGAAATTTCGTTTAGAAATTCGATCTGGAGAAGAAATGAAACTCAACCAATTTCGACAATTTTTCACTTCTCTCTCGGTCAATTATTCTCACTCGACGAGACCGAACCGAGCGGGGAGATCCGAAAGAATGAAAATGACGAAATTTCGAAATCTATTCGAAATTTCGCATACGTAATGAAGCAGGGCGACCGCTATCCGAAATGATTGAATAGAGGAATAAAAGAGTGGGGAATTTCGTGTTTCGAATAGACAACTCTACTAGACACGCGCGTGATCTACCATTCTCCCTAATACATTTCCGTTCCACATCGAGTATTCGTGTTCTACAGCCCCTTGATATTACTGCAAGCTAATGTTATGACAATCACGACCGGAAAAACAATTCTCATTAAAACACAATAACGCGAGATAATAATATTGGTCAACTCTCAAACTTCGATCGAATCACCGCACCCAATCCCCTTTCTAACTTCAACATTTCTCTATGCACAAACTTGCCGGGAACTATTCACGAAGTCAAAGAATTGGATACAACGTGTGCGCGATATTAGCTATGATTCTATCGAGATCCATCCTCACTCCAATCAACCCGCCAATAACCCTACTGACCTAGCCATCTCCTGCAGCGCGAATTATCTGTGTAATTTGAACGATGATTATGAAGTCAGTTGTGCAAATGGGAGAGCTACAATTAACCCACCAATTACCCTTCTGACTTAGCCATCTCTCGCATTACAAAATCAACGAGCAGTGTTCCCGACTCCACAAATTTGTGATTAAATGATTGTTTGTGCACGACATCGCATCCTAACAACCCAGTATCCCTACTAGCTACATCTGCCTTTCCCGCAGCCCCAACCCACCTGCTCATTCAGTTAGCACGATGATAATATAGTCAGTTTCCAAATCAGGCGCATTCAAAAACAACCCAGCCATCCCCAAGGCGAGTTAACCGTTTCGCGCAGCACCAAGCCACCTGGCCACACTTCGCCACTATTCTAAAACTGTCAGGATTCTAAATCAGCGACCAAACATACTACTTCGCTAGCTAGAAACTGATATTCCAACAAGGCATTCACACCCAAGCACCAGGAGCCTCACCACGCCGCCTCCCCTGCCTACGTGCCCACTCTCTGCCAATCTTCTCAACTTACTTCTTATCACTGATCATGACAATCCCCAGACTCCGCCCCTTTCCAGAAATCCAATATCATCCCCGCGTCACTGCTACTACTCCGAATTTCATCAGACCCATCTTTGGCGCTTTGATCCTGTCATTCATTTTCTCTCGTTTCTCCCCTATTTCCACACTATTTCTTCCGCTTTTCCGGTTACGTCGCGCTAAAATGGGCGCCGATAAGTGTCACGCGTCTCGTTTCCAGAAGAGATCGCGCGCTTATCGCGTCAGAATCACCGAAATTATCGCACTTTAAGACAGGAATGAGGCGACTCTCTCCATTTCACACACTATCTCGCCTCATTGATCCGCCAATGGGCATTACAAAGCGTCAATGTTCTTTAGAATCGGCACATTGAATGACAACTGGCTGCAAGCTGCAATATTCATCCGTCAGATTGCATAAAGGTGACCAAGAGATCAGCAGTTCTCAATGTGGACACAAAATTTGCGTAAACCCAACAATAGAATCACACTATTGACCGTGTGAAAGTAGTTCAGTCCACAAACGCACGTCTTATGAACGTCAACGGATCACCATAGAGATCCGCCACAGAAACGCACATGCGAATCTTAATCCACTAGCCTGTGCCCACAGCCACAAGATGACATGCTAGATCAGAGACAATTCAACACGCAGGCTATACTACTGCGACTCGGTCAGGAGCCTAAAATCATCCAAGTGAAAGTAGTAGTGAGAAATGCGATGACGTCCAATCACAAAATCCACAGTCTCTGCAGCTATTACAAGCCGCTACAACCCAAAACCGCCTAGCCACGCAGTTGCTCACGTCAATTGTGATTCGTTTCCGTGATAATACGAGTAAACACGTGAAGTAAGCACCTAACTTTTCCGCACAGCCTGCCACAGACTCGTATCGGCCACAAAATCTATCTCTGCTATTCTGAGTAACGCAAAATCGCCGAGCCACGCTATTGCCTACGACAATTCTGATCAGGATTCGCGATAATCAGAGTAAACAAGTGTAGTGAGCAACAAGGTGATTTTTCAGACCCATACAGACTCCTTCTATCACAAAATACCATCTATCTGCAGCATTCACTATTCTGGGCAACACATAATCGCCGAGCCACTCTTACGCTTGCGCTTGTCATTGCAGATCCGTTTCCACAACCATAATTAAAACCTATGAAGCGAACACTCACTGTTCCTCGCGAAGTCACCTTTGCTTAGTAATAAAGTTGAAACGATAAACAACTCGGGTGACAATGAAGGGACAAACGCGGATTGGTGAACATGCGAAAGTGAATGGAAACCACTCATTGCAATAACATGCAACTACCTCCATTCGACGCCTGTCCGCACTACCTGTCACCCTCTGGTGACTTTCTACTTCCCTCACCACGGCGTTGGAACAAAAAAATAGCCAAACGCGCAGCTAATAATAAAGCGACAAATACACGGTTCCTTTGCACCCAAAAGTAATCATCCACCTCCAAACGACGCCCCTCTCCCCACTACCTGGCACCCTTCTCTCGTGGACCCTCCACTCTATTTCTCTCGCCACGGCGTTGAAACAAACAAAAAAATTCAAACGAGCGGCTAATAAAGCGACAAATATACGGGTCCGCAGCATCAAAAAATAATCATCTACTCCCACACGCCTCTCCCCACTACCTGGCACCCTTCTCTATCTCTCTTTCGTGAACCCTCTCGACCACTCTCTGCTTCTCTCCCCTCTCTAGGTTGTTTACTCCGTTCGTTCACTCCCTTGATACGCGCTATCGCCCCTTTGATACGAGTGGGAAAACGTTCAGCGAAATTTCATAGCTAGTAGCCGCTACCCATTGCAATCAATACCGAGCAACATCAGCAACACACATAACGAGTCACCTTACACTAGCCACAAACATCGCCGTTTCCCGTTTCAAATAAGATTCATAAATGAAAAAAAACGCCAGGAATCCAACGACTTTGCTTCTTGATTACTCGTAAAAACATCAACCCTCAACGATATCGACTTCCGAGTCTTCCAACGGCCTCACACTCACTTTCAACACAAATATGACATCCTATACGCCTTTATTCCGATTTTCAGGGGTCGATTCTACAGGGAAAACATCTTCGCTACTACACAAGCATAGACAATCTCGAGGATAAGAGGGGGAGGGTTACGGTATCTTCCCTTCGATCGACTACTGTCTCGGCGGTGTCACTGCAACGAGAGTACGGTAATCCGGGGGATACTGTAGGTCTGGGCGCAAGGGCATTACTTAATATAGACGGCGTGATTAATAAATCGAACGAATAGCACAATATTGCTACAATGAGACTACATACGGGTCGTGTCCCAAATCGCTACATTTAGAGCTTGAAATACGAGTCGCCGTCGCTTCATTTCTCTCACCAGTCAACCGGACGAGAGAGTGTGCGAAATGAAGAGACGGTGACCCGTATTTCAAGCTCTAATCAATACAGATCAAAAGTCGCAGGGATAGTGATCTACCGAGGTTTTGCGTGCCTTCAAAACTAACAAACAAACTATCGAAAGGAGGAGAAACATATTCGCTACCGGGGGTCGACTAGTAAGGTAGTACAACCAGTAAGGCGGAAACTAAGGGTGGAAAGGGGGCGGGGCCGGGTACTACGACTGTAACAACGATGACGTCATCACGGATGAACGTGTGCAGCAAGGGGGACAGAAGGAGGGATGGGCGGCAAAGATCAAAGATCAAATTAAATACTCAGTTCGAAGTTGACGTTGATCGACGCGTCGCGAGCCATCTGACAAAATAGTTTTTTTATCATAATAATTATTGTTATTCCATCGCCCAACTGCAACAAATCGCACACAGGATACAGGCACTTCTCTGGTTTTTGACCCAGGGTAGTTTGCATAAGGTCCTACACTTTGCAGAACACCCTTCCCCCACCCCTACCCCTCTCATTTTCCCTTTCGTATACCATTCAGCGGGGTCGGTTTAGCAAAGATTTGGAACCCCGACCCCGCAATTGCCGGATTACGGAAGAAAATGAACTATCTTCACATCGTTCTCTATTCTTTTTCCACTAGTAATTTGATTATCGATGACCATTTGATTTGATTATCGACCACCCTATAAAATGACGAGCTTCGCATTCTCCATCTCAGTCCAGCGCTCTCCAATCGGAGGAGAGTGCGGGAAGCATCGGCACCCTTGGACTGTGCTCTCCCAAATTGGAGAGCATTCCTCCCTATGCAAGGGAGGGGTTCTGTAAAGTGCAGAACTATCTGCAAAATACCCTGGGTCAAAAAACAGAGAAGTTCCCAGGATACACACACTGAAGTCATGAATACATGCATCACTAACGCGGTAGGCTAAAGTTTTAGCGAATGGCGTATAGCTACCGGTTGAGCTTCACTACTAGCCCTACGTAACCAAGCCACAAAAAAATCAGTCCTCGATATCCTCCTCCCTCCATCTACAGTACCTGGACGATGTTGGACAGCTTGACGGCCATCTTGGCGGCCTCGTCGAGGTTGTCGCACGGGAGGATGCGCAGCTTCGAGTTCGCGATCAGCGCCTTCGCGTCGTCCACCTTCGTGCCTGCACAATGGTGATGTTGTTGTTATTTTTTATTGTTATTGTTATTCAAACAAAAATAATTAAAAGTTGTTGCATCAAAGCAGTAGAAGGAAGAAACGATAAGATTTTATTAATAAGCAGTCGAGGTAAGCGAACCATTGACGCCGTGCCGACGAACGACACTAGTCGTATCTGCGCAGCACAAACGTACCTAGGACGAGCTCTCACAGGGTTTATCAAAAAATAGAGGTAGGATGCAAATTTACACGTTTTTTTCCAAATGAAGAACAGCGAAAACTGACGGTTCCACCCAGTCTCGGCACTAGTCCTACCTGCGCATCGCAAAAGCACTTGGGATTAGAGTTGGCCAAACGAGGTTAACGAATCGCTACAAAGGAGTGAGAGGGTAGCGCACCGCTACGGGGGAGGGGGGAGGGTAGCGCACCGCTACGAGCGGGTGGGAGGGTAACGCACCGCTAACCTCGTTACGCCTCGCTACGATTAAACGCGCGCCACTCACTCGATGGTTCGACCCCATCCCGGGGCATTCTTTTTGCCCGATTTTTTGTCGGTGCGGAATTGGTTCGGGACCGTAATAGGAGTGTCCTGATAAATTTTCAGAAGTTTTAGTTTTGAATCCGCAGAGTTAGATATAATTTTGTGAAATTTTACGATTTTCTGCTATCGAAAACGACCAAAATCGAGAGCAGGCAAATTCCTCGTTATAGATAGAGGGTAGTTCTCTTCAAACGAAATTTAATGCATGATCTAATTGAGGAGCTATTACAATCGGGAAGTGAGGCGATAAAAGAGAACTGAGGTATGCGACTTCCCGTGCGACACTCCCGAGCGGGCGGCGCGAGCGGAGCCATAGTTCCTCACGGGAAAGGGCATAGCTCAGTTCTCTTCTATTGCACCACTTCCCGATTGTACTAACTCCTCAATTAGATAATGCTTTAAATTTCATCTGAAGAAAACTAGGCTCTATCTATAACGAGGAATTTGCCTACTCTATATTTTGGTCACTTTTGATCGTTGAAAATGGAAAAATTTCACGAAATTATATCTCACTCTGAGGATTCAAAAGGAAAACCTCTGAAAATTTTGTCAGGACACTCCTATTACGGTCCCGAACCAATTCCGTACCGACAAAAAATCGGGCAAAAAGAATGCCCCGGGATGGGGTCGAACCATCGAGTGGGTGGCGCGCGTTTAGCGAGGCGTAGCGAGGTTAGCGGTGCGCTACCTTCCCTCTCGCCCGTAGCGGTGCGCTACCCTCCCCCTCCCCCGTAACGGTGCGCTACCCTCGAACTCGTTTAGCCAGCCCTACTTGGGATGCGCTGATCAACAAGCTAGAAGAAGATTGGGTGCAACTTTATATTTATTTTTCAAAAGTGTATTCCAAAAACTCACTGACACATAGCAGACGAACGCTACTAGTCCTATCTGCGCATCGCAAACGCACCTGGATGCAACTTCTATATTTTCTCTGCCGTCTTGCAACCTAATAACTACCAAAGCCTCAATCCCACAGACGACTCATGTTCAGCAGCTTTCCTGCCTTCAGAATCAGTTCTCGATTCCACCCTGCCGTAATTACCGTACCCTGCAGTCTGACGACGATGGGGATGGCGAGCTTGAGCTCCTGCGCCGCGTTGATGATGCCCTGAATATTTATTAAGTTTTATTAAATTTTACAAACATTTCGAAATTCAAACCATCTCAATCCATCCCTTTTCAATGGAATACAGTATCCCAATTGTACCGTAGTCTCCAGATTACCGTACCTGCGCGATGACGTCGCATCTCATGATGCCGCCGAAGATGTTGACGAGGATCGCGTGCACCTGATAACAATAATAATAGCAAAAAATAACAATAAGTAAACAAAAAACAAAAACAACAACAACAACAGCCCACCTTGTCCTTGTCGGCGGTGATGATCTTGAACGCCTCCGTGACCTGCTCGACGGTGGCTCCGCCTCCGACGTCGAGGAAGTTGGCGGGGTCACCTAATACATTAATTAATGACTAATTAGAGCAAATAGGTTAATTAATAACTAATTAAAATGCTGCATCATTAATAAGCTAATTAATTACCTCCGTTGAGCTTGATGATGTCCATGGTGGCCATGGCGAGGCCGGCGCCGTTCACTGCAAATTGGGCAATTAGAAATGACGTAATTAATTATATAGACATCGAGTCTAGAAAAGAGCAGCCATAGTGTGCTGTTCATTATCGCTCAATGTGATTTTGTAGTGACAATAGAAGAGAAACTAATAGATAGGTGCCGTGACATCAAAATCACATAGACCGCTGGAACCAAGAATTCGCCTGTTCTGTCACAAGTTAAACTTGTCTTCTTTAACCCGCATCTCGCCCCTGAATCACCACTCACCGAGGCATCCGATGTTGCCGTCGAGGCGGATGTAGTTGAGGTTCGCCTTCGCAGCGCGGATCTAAATTCATTTATTTTTTAAATACCATTTTAATTCGAATATTTCAATCAATATCTACAGCGTTACTCAAGCAATTCATGTATTTTCTGCTGCCAGAATTCACTCGGATCCGAGTTCAAATCATGACTTCGCCCTACCGAACCCCTCAGCAGTTACCGTACCTCCAGCTCGTCCTCCTGCTTCGAGTCCTTGAGGTTGAACAGCTCCTGCTGGCGGTACTCCGCGTTCGAGTCCAGCAGCACCTTGCAGTCCATGCAGTACACCTGCCGATTATTAATTTCATGATTTAAATTAATAATTTTTTTAATAATTAATTAATATTTAACATTTTTCGATCCCTCGATGCATCCCATCCCCTTTCCATCTTCTCACTCCGGTTGCCTGTCCTTATCACGAGAGTCCGCTATTTAAAGCCCAATCCGAATTGCCCTCGCACCCCCGTAGTTTGTACCCTGACCCGCGCGCTTTTAGTGTGTGCGCCCCGCGAGATTGACGGTTCACGCGTGATACGAGACTGGCCAGATCCAGTGAATGCCAATCCGACCGACGGCGCTTAGGTAAAAAAAGGGTAAATGCACTATTTTGAAACCAGCGAGGTCAACGATTATCATTTTCTAGTAAATCAGCGAAATTCGAATTCATTCGATGGCAAGCCTCCTATTTCTTCAAACAAAAAATATAATTATGTCGTCGTGCACATCTATTTCTATTCCCCGGCCCGCGTTATTTCCCGGCTCTCACCGTGCCGTTCACGTCCTCGGCCATGGGGTTGATCTCCAGAAGGGTGGCGTCAGACGAGCGGAACAAGATCCCCCACCCCATTTCCCGGCCCTCGATTTGCACGCGCTATTTCCCGGCTCTCGCCGTGCCGTTCACGTCCTCGGCCATGGGGTTGATCTCCAGAAGGGTGGCGTCAGACGAGCGGAACAAGAT
>LS566865.1:40901-83885 GCA_900490775.1 Pristionchus maxplancki
GCTGGACTTCCTTTTATGCAGTCCCCTCAGACAACGACCAAAGGCGAAAAACCAAAGACCACCCACGAAAGATCAAAGATCAAAGACCACCCACGAAAGACCAAAGATCAAGGACCACCCACGTTGAAGAACAGGAGCGGCCTCAGCAGGCTGGACTTCCTTTTATGCAGTCCCCTCAGACAACGACCAAAGGCGAAAAACCAAAGACCACCCACGAAAGACCAAAGATCAAGGACCACCCACGAAAGATCAAAGATAAAGGACCACCCACGTTGAAGAAGAGGAACGGCCTCAGCAGACTCGACTTCCTTTTATGCAGTCCTCTCAGCAGGCAGACGACAGAGAAGAAGTCGAAGAGGAGGAGCAGCACCTGGAAGGGTGGTCTTTGATCTTTGATCTTTGATCTTTGATCTTTGATCTCTGAATTCTCGCCAGTGGAGGCATTTTACACGCTTTAGAGGACCTCGTTAAAGACAGTATTAGAATCTGGAGACCAGACTCTAACGCAAAGAAAAACGTGGAGTTTTAGATCAAATACCAAGCACCGAATCTCAAAATACGGATTCAACCTAGTCTTATTGTTCCTACCATTTTCATTCAGAAGACAGCAAAGATCAAAGATCAAACCTCAAAGTAGGAATTCTATCCTAGCCCGCCATCTCCTAGCAGTATTAGTACTCAATTACCAGAAACCAAAGATCAAAGATCAAAGACCAACCCTAAAAGACCAAAGATCAAACCTCAAAGTACGGGTTCAGCCCCAGCCTGCCGACTCCCAGCAGGACGAGGAGGGCGTTGAGGAGTACGGACACGAGGGAGAGACCGCCGATGATGCCGGCGCCTTTCTGAAAGAAGAAGAGATCAGAGATCAAAGATCACCGATCAGAGATCATAAATCAAAGATCAGAGATCAGAGATCAACGATCAAAAGTAATTTGGCCTATTTGGAGTTGCGCAGGCCGTTCTTGAAGGAAGAAAGGAGTCCGAGATCAGAGATCAAATATCATGAAAATGGGGAAAGAGCCCTCAGATTCTAATGATTGTATTTGTTTGTATGAATATACAATAACCATATCAAGAAAATCATTCATTTTTGTTCAATTGACCTCTTCAACCAACAGTGAAACTCAACGGTGACAGAATGCAACGCTACTGAAGCTGTCTTTTGTAGGCACATCATTTCGCTAACCTTCATCTTTTCGTAAACCTTTGCTCTCATGTTATCTTAGCCATCCCACCCATCGATGGCCATCAGGACCTCCAATCAATCGATAACTACCCCCCGCAACCTGCATTTCGCTATTTTCATTGTTTGGAAAGATTGAGTTTCACAGTCGTTTCAAGTGATCGAGTGAATACTTTGACTAGTATCCGTTTCAATTTGTTGTAAATAGTAAAAAAAATCGAGATTGATTTCCTCCTCCATTTCCCGCTGACCAGTTGTAAGTCCGCCTCGAAACATGACGGGTATCATCACTCATCACATGTCAATCATCCCCACTTTGAAGTGATCACGCGACTCTGACTCTCTCACTTTCCCACGCTCTCTCGCTGCTCTGACTGACGAGAGAGCATGGTGGATTGAGAGAGTCTCGCTCTCTAGCTGGTCAGGGAGATGGAGAGATCGGGCAAAATGGAGAGATTCAGAGGGAGAAATTCACAGGACCACCTGATTTCAACGTGTATGGGCCCTAATGAAGCGCATTTTCTTTCGAATAGTTCCCCTAATTTTAGACACTATTTTGCCAGTCAGAGCCGAAAAGAGACTAAACGAAGATCGGAGACCAATTTCGAAAATAAAAAAAGGAAAATCAGAGATCAAAGATCAAACCTGCAAGTGTATCCTTCCACAGCAGCACTTACTCGAGGGCGGCTTTTCGAAGAGTTCAGTGGCCTGGAGAGATCAAAGATCAAACTAAAATCTAGTTACGTATTACTTCTCATACACAAAAATGCTAGACATACCCGCACCTCCGTTTCCCTCCTCACATGCCCATTCGTGTGGTTGGCATGGTTAGGTGGGGGCATCTAAAATTAATTAATTAATTAAATTTAAAACATTTCGAAATTCGGCAACGTTTTCAGAGGTCAACCACAAAAAAGGAGGGCAAATGGGTAGAAAACCGTTGATTACATTGGAGGGAAGGGCAAATTAGCGCGCTAAACAGGGGAAATAAAGCAACAGAAGGGGATGTTCGGAGGAGTGGCGGGGCTAATCAAAATTCGACAAGGACCAGTAGTAGTAGTAAAGACCGGAAGGGGGTACTTGGCCCACTCTGAGAGTTGGTGGTCCCATCACACAATCAGGCATTCAGTTATTGCGTGTGTGGGGGATACCTAGATTTGCTTACTTTCGAGAGCGCTCTCTCGATTTCGCGTGCTCTCTCGCCTGCGTATCGTCAACCATAATCGAAGCTCTACAGTACCCGCGAGTGATTCTGTCACGAACGGTACAGCGGAATGCGTGTTTGAGGCTGTTTTGACGCTCATAGCTTAGAATAAGCAAGTAAATGTAAAGGACTCTATCAGAGGTGAGGAATAGTAGCAAAACAGCGAAAATATGCTGAAAAACATCAAAATAGGTGGAAAAACAGCAAAGATATGACGCTTTGACAACAAACTTATTCAAATGAGGCCGGGAGGCTAGCGTGATTAAAAGACTCCCAGGAGTGAGAGGGGAGGGGAGGAGAGGAGGAAGAGATGGGAGGTGGGGCAGCGCTCTCCTCGTTTCTCCTGCTCTCTCGTCGGTTAGAGAGGCGAGAGCCGGGAGCGCAACAGGACCTAAACGCCGGAAGCAACACTCGCCCATTGAAAAGGCGCGACTTTGCGGGCCGTCACCGCTCATTATTTCTCTGGCTCTCTCGATTTCGCGTGATCTCTCGCCTACGTTATCGTCTGACTCTCTCCAAATCGCATGCTCTCTCGTTGGTCAGAGAAACGAGATAGCAGGCGAAATGGAGAGAGCATTGTTCAAAGCACTCTCGCAAATGGTCAATTTTCCTGTCATTCCGGGTAAAAGCCCTGGACTGACGAGTTGAAAGCATAAAATAACACCTTAGAGAAGGCGGAAGCACTGCTCTCTTCATCTTGCGTGCTCTCTCGGAGGTTAGAGTGGCGAGAGAGCATGGCGAATGGAGAGACGCTTTCAAAACGCACTCTATTCAGGGCATAAACTAACATCTGAGGGGAGTAATCTTTATCCATCCAAATATCACGTTTGCTTTCAAATTCAAAGTGCACTTTCGCTACTCGATCGATTAAAATATCGGGAAAATGAGGAAACGACGACCCGATTTCGAAAAAAAACAATCTGGGAATCTTGAGAGTTTCGATGGAACGGACGTGAAAACTGACTGGGAACGTATCAAAAACGAATGTGTCAGCCAGTATAGCGTGTGACTTATCCCGAGGTGGGAAAATAGTCGAGAAATCGGCGACTCTCTCCATTTCTCGTGCTCTCTCGGCGGTCAGAGCAGCGAGAGAGCGCAGTAAAAGAGGAGACTTGATGATAAAACGTGGGGAACCTCTATGAATAGAGGCCTAATCCGTTCACGGAAACTACTGATGACTTCAGAGTAAGAAATGTAGATCTGAGAGGAAAAATTTAACGATTATACGTAAAATCGAAAATCAGAAAGGTGGAAATTAGGGATGACAATTCGGCACGCGCCTCTCTCGGTTCGAATGATCTCTCGCCGGAGTACGCAAAATGAGGAGAGACGAGTGCCGAATTGTCATCACTAGTGGAAATCTCTCTGATTAGATTCTTAATCCGTTCACGGAAACTACGGGGATGAATTCAGTAAGGATCTCATTGATGAGCTAAAAAAATTTTTTAGGAGGAAATTCCAAAGCTATTGATTTGAGGTAGAATCGAAAGTCAGATAGATGGGATGAAACGTATTTAATCATAGAAAAATAAGTGGAATCACAGAAATGAGGGAGAATTGGAAGTCAGATAGGTGAAATGTATCCGAGCAAGGGGAAATCTCAATGAATAGAAGACTAATCCCTTCATAGAAACCGCGGGAGGTGTGAAGGGATCAGGGGAAGATTTCCTTCTCTCAAGGTCGTAATTTGGTTGGAAATCCAGGAAAGTCTCCTTGTTTCACCAAATCGATCTCATGATTTTTCAGAAAAATGAGCGAGGGCGAATGGAAAATGATTGCATTTTCAACATTGAAACCACAAGATTAGCTAGTGATAGGGCGATACAAGGAGATTCATATTGGAAATGACACGTTTAATCCTAATCCGGCCTCGGGCCTCTCAGATGCAGAGGATCTCCCAATTTTGGATTAAAGATGAACGAAGAACCGGGATTTCACAGATCTGGAGATCCGGAAATTAGTAATCAACCCGCCAAAGGCTAATCGACATTGACGGCCGCCATGATCACCCCCGGCTTCCAATGTGTGAAAAGCTTGACAGCAAACACCTCAACTTTCTTCGACTTTTCAGTCTTTTCCCAGTCAGAGTGGACGAGAGAGTGTGTGGAATGAAGAGAGCGAACACAAGACCCATCGAGTGAGGACCACCGCCACTGGGCCATCATGCCGGCCGACTAATGGGAGGCATGATTGATGGCCGGGAATTAGTCCGGGCCCCAGGATCTGGAGCCGGTAAATAGGAATCGATCGCTGATTACGAGTAATCACCGGCTCTCTGTGAATGGCAAATAAATGAATTTCCGCATGATTGAATATTGCCAAATCGGAAGCTGATACTCTATCAAACGGCCTTGAAATATTCCGCATTCAAATCTGAGTGAAAATCAACTGATTCGGTCTAACTTGCCTATTTCTTCGCACATTGTAATGCAAAATCATTTTTCAGTAAAAGGTAAGGAAAAAGAGCAACGCAGCATTCAAAATGATAGAACACGAGGCACGTAGAGAATCGGATACATCAGGAATATTGCGACTGTTTTACAAAAAATAACGATGAAGGAAACCACAAGAGAAATCTGCTGATGAGGCAGGGGGTGATTTGTTGATAAAGAGTGCTCGGGGGATAAGAGAGAGGGATGAGGGAGGGGAGGGAGGCAATCTCGCTCTTACCTACTCGTCAGGGATACTGATAGACCGCATCAGATGAAGAGGAAGAAGAGAAGGAGAGGGGCTGATGGGGTAAAGAAAAGATAGACACCCCCCGAGAGGTGAGCGGAAGATAAAGCGACGACAGCTGTGATATCACGAACTCTGGGGCCGGGGATTAGGGGGAGCCGGGAATTAGAGAGAGAGCCGGAACCGGGAAATAGGATTTGGCAAAGGTACGGTAGTAACTGTAGGACGGTAGCCATATAAGGTAGGAAGATAAAGCGACTACAGCTGTGATATCACGAACTCTGGTGCCGGGGATTGGGGAACCGGGGCCGGATAATGTTTTCACTTCCGGAACCGGTAAATATTCTTCGACCAGAATACGGTAGGCATGGTAGGACAGTTGGAAGCGGCTACATGAGTCCGAGAGATAGGACAGGACCGGAACCGTCAAGTAGAGCCGGCGCCGGGATTCAGAAAGAACGGTATGATGAGGTTTAGAGTAGAGGATATCAGAGGCCCGGAGAGTCCGCTGCGACTGGGAAATAGGTGTGCAATAAGCGCAAGGGTCCTGTATGATGAAGCGGATCGTACTCGCAGAGCCGTAACCGGAAAATCTGAGAGCCGGGAAATAGGTGAGTAATCAATGCAAGGAGAAGCCAGGTGTAAGTGGAGTGCGGCAGGCCATTAATCAGCGGGTATGAGGCTCGAGGAGTGATTGGAAGGCGAGATTAGAGAGAAGGTGAGCTAATGGAGTAGATTTTGAGGCGAAAAAGAGATAGATGAGGGGGGATTGGAAGAGTGATCTACCCTTCGATCACATGGCCCTGTATTGATATCTAGATTTGTTGTAGAGGAAGGTAAAGGCAAAAAAGGTAAAGGTTGTCCCGTTAAACTAGGCACTTGCGTCCAGAGGAAGGGACTACAGAATAATTGGAAGCTGAGATTAGAGGGAAGGTGAGCTGCTGGAGTGGATTTCTAGCGAAAAAGAGATAGATGAGGGAGGATTGGAAGAGTGATCTACCTATTGGATACGATCACATGGCTGATAGATTCGATGTAGAAAAGAATTACATAATCATTGGATGGCGAGATGGATTGATAGAATGATCTACTTGCTTGCTATCGATTTTGTGTGTACTGATCTACAAAAATGGTTGTAGAATGAAGAATTTTGATAACATCGAGCTAACATCGAGATATCATTTCCGGCGAGTTATTTCAGGATTTCCACGAAAAAACAGCGGTTTTGAGCACTTTAGATGAAGTACATTTGTGTTTCAACGAAAACAGTAATACCGCGAGGTCATTTTCTGAACAATTTGATGGATCCAATTAATTTTGACTTATGTTTCGCATGAACTATGACAAAATTGTCCTAATTTTTTCCTCATTTCTCACCACCGACCGGGCTATAATGCGAATACAGGACAAAATGAGAAGACGGAAAAAGATTAGTGAGAGAGGGAAGAAAAATGGCTGTCCGCCACGCAAATGAGGTTTTCGATGATCACTGGCACGCTGTGTCGAGAACAGCGCGGAACGTGAGAAATTGTGAGATGAAGTAGAGAAAGATTAGATGAAAATGCCAAGAGACTCATCCGGCCCGGATTTACTAGGGCTTTTCGAGTATCGTGAGCCAAAGTCGTGATTACGTTTAGATGCGGAGTAGCGAGGATCCAAGATGGAGTTCTGTAGGTCAAACTCACGATCGAGGTCATCCACCGGGGGTGCAATTTGTCCATGGACGGTGTCGTCGAGAGGGACATCAACGGACTGGATCTCTTCGTTTCCCGTGCTCTCTCGCTCTGTCTGGCCGTCGAGTGAGTGTGCGGAGCGGAGAGACCATTACTCGAGCTGAGGGAGGGTGTAGGCATGTCTGATTGATCTTACGACTGATTTCCTCTGATTCTTCCCCCTTGCTCTTGTTGTGATGCGATGCGTTAACGACTTTGTTTGAAAACACTGCCACTCTCGAGGGCGATAAATCACGTCGCGATAATGAGGAACTATAAATAAATTTAATGCGAAAATAAATAAATAAATAAATAAAAATTCAAGCAAATTTTCTCTTACACGGAAAATAAAGGATTACGGTAGTGACGCTACGCCATTTAGCGCGCGACGCCGCTACTTCGGTTAGTGCCTCTTTCTACTTTTAGTATTGGCGGTTTGTAATAAATTTTAAACATTCAGTTGTAGTTTGTATTTCTAAGTGTTGAGCTACTCAATTGATCGATCGCTGCTTTCTGAAGCCGGATTGGATTAATTTTGTCGTTTTATCGCTATTGGCACGCACTCGCAAGTGTTATCGCCAACTGCGCCTTGTTTGCTCGCCTATATTATTGTTTTTCTACCTTATTATTGTTTTCCAGTCGAAATGGCGGCCCAATCGAGCGGTCCGTCCGCGGACATTGTCGATTTGTGGAAGCGCTCAGAGGAGCTCGTCAAGCTAACCGGCAGCCACGCACCCACCGCGGTCAAATCACCGTGAGTTCTTTGATTTTCTGCCCTTTTTACGGTTTGTTCACTCAAAATGTGCTCAATTTCACTTAGATTTATATTTAAAAGTCAAATAATGTGGGTCTAGAGCCGCCTCGTCGCAAATATCGTCCGACCGATCGGCGATCTGGACGAATCTCTCGCAGTTGTCGCCCTCCGACCAGGTTTGTTATGTCTTTCAAGCCATTGTTTGTTGTTTTTTTAGCACAATTCTCGTCTATTTTTGTACAGTTGTTGTCTTTATGGTCTCAAAACCGTCTTTTTTATCAAGAATTTTAACTTAAATAGTTTAGGCGGCAATCATGTCCCGACTGGCGGCCACCTGGCCATACGCGAACGAGCGGCGAGCGCTCAACTGGCCCGTGCAAGCCGGATTGCTGGCAAATTGCGTCACATCCGCGCTTATTTGTGAGTTAACCAACTTGATTTGCAACACAAATGAATCTATCATCTTCCCTTTCTCTTTTTTGCTATTGCTCATCGTTTGATTCATGTTAGAGGAAGTCAAAGTAGTCGTCAAGGTGTATAATTTAAAGTTATAAATAGTTTAATAATGATTCAGGCACGAGGATCAACGCGGACATGGTGCTGTACAACGCGCGCACGCCCTTCCTCGAGGCGGTCAAGAAGGTAATTAATGTTATTTCAAAATAAGCAACCTGAACTTCAAAGCCTAGACCCAGGGGTCAAATACCTTCCTTTCCATGTTAGAAGTAACAATAGCCATAGCATAACAATAGCAATGAATAAAAATGATACCTGGCCAAGAATTTGTTGATTCCAACTCATTTTACCGTCCTTTTTATGTTTCACTCATTTATCTCTCGCAGGCTCCGAAGGCGCCGTTCGTCTTCGGCATCTACTCGTCCGGCGTCACCTTCTTCGTCATGCATCAGGTAATTAATTAATTAATTGAGCAATTAGTGGTAATTAATTGGCTGAATCACCCGTTACAATCATCTACTAGTCGCCATTCCGCGCTCTTTTTTCAATACTATTTGATTTTTTAACGTCCGTGCGAGTGTAATCGGTTGCGTATAAATCGCATAGTATTTATTATTCAAGTGAAACGAGTATGTCGCAAGCGTTTCGAAGTCGTCATTTTGCAAATGTTTTAGTCTTTTATCTGCCTTCTTTAGCGATCCCGTTACTTCCTTACAACTCGAATGATGCTCGTGCACATTTTTCGAAACACGTGCTGCTGATGTTAATTGTGCTGCTGATGTTAATTGTGCTGCTGATGTTAATTGTGCTGCTGATGTTAATTGTCTCTGTTCGCCAGGCTACGATTACCGCAACGCCGCTCACGCTGATATTGTGCTACCACTGAAACGATAATACATCACGAACCCAGACTTACGATTAGCTACTCAACTAACTTATTTTGATAATGGTCTTCTGCGTCAATAACATTACACGATTGGAATCTCATTGAATTTACTGTGCATGCGAAACGCGGATGTTGCATGACTCTCAACTTTGCGAAGACTTGTGTGGATCTATTTTTCTCTACAGGTTGATCAGTACGTATTGCTATCATTCGAATTGCGTCTTTTATATGATCTCTATGTAACACAAAAATAAGAAGACAACTTATTAGACCAAACGAAACAAGTAAAACAAAAACAATAATTCACAGATCTTCATAAATCCGACGATCTTCGGCGAGGCGCGTCCCTGCTCCTCCTGCCTGATGTCGACGGCGGCGGCGGTCGCGCTGACGTCAGGTACGGTAGACATTGGGTTATGGTAGGTAAGATAATATCAATCAATAGCTGCTGTAGAAATTTATGGGATGCTAGGTTGGGATGTCTTATAATATTGCTGATAATTGGAGCTGGTGCGAACAGAAGGAGGAACAAACTGCAAGTGCACTTCGGTCAGGTTATTGAATGTTTCTTGAAACACAATTATGATGGCAGCGAAAATAGTTTGAAGAACTCGAATTGAATAAATCGAGCGAGAATAAATGATTGATTTAAAAATAATATAATTTAAATTTGCAGGTATCGCCGTGCCGATGCTCTCCACGCCCTACCTCGCCTACTACATTGTGAGTGATTGATCTTTGGTCTTTGATCTCTGATCTTTTCTTCCTTCTGGAAAAGATGCTATGAATGAAATGCCATTAGTATTTCCCGCGTGATTTAAGTTGCTTTAATATCCCTTAGTAGTGAGCGTGTCGTACTGTTGATCTCATACATTCATGGTTCCTACAACAATCCAGTTCAGGAAATATTCGTGCTTCGCCGCTATTACATAGAATTATGCAATGATGCGCACTGATTTGTAGGCTCTTGTTGCGCTTTTAATGAAAAAAAAATACTTATGTCTCAAGACACGTGCTCGTTGCGAAGACTTCTTTAGAAAATTCCGCATTGTAATTTTCGGTTTCAACCTGACTTCATAGGATTGGTGTTTCTTGAGTTGTCGGTGATGTGTGAATGACGACATTTGAAAATACATATTCTTCAGCTCCTACAGCGCTCCTCCGAGAAGTTCCCGCCAATGAAGAACATGATCGAGGCGAGTAATTAACTAATTGTTGATTAATTATCTTTACTAATTACAAATTAATTATAATCAACTAATTAATACCGCTAATTAGTTAATTAATCCTAATTAAGGTGCTGTCGCTGTGCTGGGAGGGCAGTCGGGCGGCGCGGCCACTGCTGCCGGCCCTGATGGCACTGCAGGTACGGTAGGGGCTGGTTTACGGTAGCAAGGGTATCAGTTATCGATGGTTTGAAACACGAATTGGATAGTCTTGAAAACCAAAGCGACCCCTGCAATCAGACGAAAATCAATGAAATCGGCCAGGAAGAATTGTTTTAGAGAAGGCAGACTAGGAGATCGGTCTTGCCTGATCTTTGATCTCTGCTCTAATCAATAAATCGATAAATCACAGGTAGCCGTGGCGGCCGCAGCGACGTACGCCGAGCTGTGGGGCAGGTCGAGGTGAGCGAATTATTGATTATTTTTTAAATTCTGAGATTGGAAGATCGAGAGATTGTTTAGGTTATACCAAAAGTGATTAACATTGGAGAATTTCGCTATCCTTTGCTAAACCCAATCTTTTGAAACACATATTTTTATTGATGTTGGCTAGTTTCGGAAAAGCTCGGTTGCGATTAGGGTTGACCGTTCGGAAAAACGGAATGCTTTCGTAACTCACGTAGATTCACTCTCGTTCCGGAACGAGACTCGAACAATGGTCTTTCCGTATCCTTTCCGTATCGATTCCATTGTTCGAATCACGAGGGGAGCAGATCGGTGTAAGGGGAGGGAACTCAGTTATGTTTCACGAGTAAAATGTAAAGCCTTCCTGATTTTGCATATTGAACACAATGGAATCCTTTTTGAACATAATTTTGATATTTATTCTACGACTGAAACATAACTCAATTCCTCTCTTTGTCCTCCCACACCGCTTTTCTAAGGCGATTCGAACAATGAGATCGATACGGAAAGGATACGGAAAGGTCATTGTTCGAGTCTCGATCCGGAAAAGGATGATAATTGGATTAAACGATTCGGCTTTTCGTATTCCGTTTTCGTTTCGTTAACTCTAGTTGCGATTGAGATTTTGTTCCCCAAAAAATCAAGGACACGATTGGATTAGTTGCTTGCCCCGGGCTTCAGCATGCTTCTGAAGCGAGAAACTACAGTTCGGAACGCTTCGCTGAATAGGGAACCTTCATTAGCGACGGAAACGAATCGGGAATTGAGTGTCGTGGGTGCATAGTGACTGGTGAGAGATACTAGAATCCGTTTTCAAAAGTTGCCAAAATGACCAATTAAGAACTGAAAATCGATAATTAATTAGGCAGCGTTCACCACATAGGGCTGCTCGCCAAAATACCCATCGAGAAACACGCTCCCTCTCCCATCAGTAGGATAGCATAACTGGTAGAGCACCAGTCTATAGATCACGCAGGGGCTGGTTCGGCACCCTGTCGATGCAAACTTTTTGCAAACTTTTTTTCCAAACTCTAACTTCTCTTGTAAATTATTATAACGTACATTTTTGGTTTTTACGGCCATTAATGAACAAAGAGCGCATCGAAAATAGGGCACAGATTAGGGTATGAAGATTTTCAAAAATTATCATGTTAAATTTACCATTATCGCTATATTAATTTCTGCCCACTTTTTAAATTAGCTGAATGGTCTTAAATACCAAACAAAACAACATACAAAGGAAGTTGAAGCTTGAAAAAAAGTTTGCAAAAAGTTTGCATCGACAGGGTGCCGAACCAGCCCCTGCGTGATCTATAGACTGGCGCTCTACCAGTTAGGCTATCCTACTGATGGGAGAAGGAGCTTGTTTCTCGATGGGTATTTTGGCGAGCAGCCCCATGTGGTGAACGCTGCCTAATTAATTATCGATTTTCGGTTCTTAATTGGTCATTTTGGCAACTTTTGAAAACGGATTCTAGTATCTCTCACCAGTCACTATGCACCCACGACACTCAATTCCCGATTCGTTTCCGTCGCTAATGAAGGTTCCCTATTGAGGGTATTTTGATGTGTGTTAGTTTTAAAACTTTTCAGGAAAAAAAATTGAAACCAGTATTCCTTCTTGCTTTACTCTTGCTGGTGAAACATGAATCTTATTTCAAATACTCGTCATGAAATATTTATTTAATAATTAATAATCATTTAAATAACTCGCAGACTCTTCGACACGCTGGATTCGGACGTGGAGCTCGCGCGTGACCTGATGATCGGAGCGCAGAGCAAGATGGGCGTGAAGGAGAAGGTACGGTAGCTTTGGGTACTGTAGGTTTGAGCACTGTTGATGAAATCGATATTGATGAATGAGTAGATACGGTAGCACTCCTTGGGAGTACTGTAGGCATACGGTATTGATTGGTGCTAAGTGCCCAGATCAAGATGGGCGTGAAGGAGAAGGTACGGTAGAAGTAATACTGTAGTCAGGGTTGGGGGTACGGTAGGTGTGCGATAGTATAGTATACTGTAGGCATACGGTATTGATTGTAGGTGTACGGTATAATGGGGGTATGGTAGCTGGGATACTGTAGCCAGTCTGAGGGTACTGTAGGAATACGGTGTTATTGGAGATATTTTGAGAATGAGAACATTTGCATAGTGAAACCAGTGATCAGTAAGGTGTATATTCTGAAATGGAAGCGCAAATCCACATGGGAATTTATTAGAGTGATATGTGGGGTTTAGATTACAGTACTCCTGCTTACAGTACCAATCAATAGTCGTAGATTACTGTATAGTGGTGATACTCCTGTCTACTGTCTCAATCACTCCTCTTCAGGTAATGGACTGGATCTCGTCCGTGCCTCTGCTGGGCGGAGTAGTGAAGGAGACGCCGCCAGAGCAGGAGAGGCTGCAAGTCGGGACTAGAGTCTAGTCTAGACTCTCTCCATTTCACGCACTCTCTCGCCCCCTTTCTAGGATAGTCATTGTAGTTTGCTGTTTCGTTGTTTGTCTCTTGTTCTCGCTCAATCATGTTTGATGCAACGGGTATGCAGAGGATAAAGAGATATTTTTCTAATTTAAATGTGTTGAATGATGAAACAAAGAGGTTTGAGGCCTCGTACAATACTATTTGCTGTAGAGAATGCCGGAAATTTTAACGATTCGAAAAATCGATATCACAGCAGGTTACAGTATGCCCCCGAAGAAGCGTGCGGCTTCGGCATCGCCCAAGAAGCGCGCGTCGGTGAAGAAAGCGGAAGAGGTACAGTACCGTGCAAAAGTTTAGCCGCAAACTTCAAATCTTCATAACTTTCTTGAAAATAGAGATAGAGACCTGCGGTCGGGCGCGTTCGATAGACAAACCATAGGAGAATAATGCCATATGGTAGGCGAGTTTGATTCACTAAAAAGTCATTCGTGGCATAAGTTTTGCTGAGGTACGGTCGTTGTTTATTTTTCAAACTTCGGAGGTCTTTTCGAATCATTTCCAATTTTCTGTGGTGATAGTACAACCATTGGTGTATAAATTCCCCCACTGATCATTTTGATCAGATTTCGCAATAGCGTAGGGGAGCCATTTTCCGATACCGCACAAATTTGTGAAAAGTGATGTAACTTCCGTCTAAATAGTCCTACAGACCCCAAATTTTGCAGGTAGCATACGGCATTGATGAAGCAACTTTATGCCAAGTTTGAGAGCGATCGGCAGCCCGCCTCGAAAAATCGAAAAATTTTCGAGATCATTTTTCGACCCAATTTTAACTACCCTATCCGTGATAGGAAAAATCTGATTTCTTGCAGCATGGTAGCACAACATTAAATTTTCACGTACGCCCAAATTTCGCTGTTCAAACTAGTCGCGCACTATCACAATACTATGTTAGTGTAATTGGTGAACTTTCGCCTCGATTGAATGCGAAATCTTTGCTTTGTGGAGACTTTTGTTTTTATTTCACACAATTGATCACTCTGAATCCAGTCAGATATTCAGTAGTAAAAACTAAGAACGAAATCGACCGACTCCACAATTTTGCACACACCATCACTAGATGTTGTGTTACCATACTGCAAGAAAAGAGATTTTTACTATCACGGGTAGGGTAGTTAAAATTGGGTCGAAAAATGATCTCGAAAATTTTTCGATTTTTCGAGGCGGGCTGCCGATCGCTCTCAAACTTGGCATAAAGTTGCTTCATCAATGCCGTATGCTACCTGCAAATTTTGGGGTCTGTAGGACTATTTAGACGGAAGTTACATCACTTTTCACAAATTTGTGAGGTGTCGGAAAATGGCTCCCCTACGCTATTGCGAAATCTGATCAAAATGATCTATGGGGGATTTTATACACCAATGGTTGTACTATCACCACAGAAAAATGGAAGTGATTCGAAAAGACCTCCGAGGTTTGAAATATAAACTACGACCGTACCTCAGCAAAACTTATGCCACGAATGACTTTTTAGTGAATCAAACTCGCCTACCATATGGCATTATTCTCCTATGGTTTGTCTATCGAACGCGCCCGACCGCAGGTCTCTATCTCTATTTTCAAGAAAGTTATGAAGATTTGAAATTTGCGGCTAAACTTTTGCACGGTACTGTAGTAGTGGGTTATTGCAGAGTTGAAACGTAAAAACAACGAGGAAAGGGCCAAAATTCTTCCACCATGTGGAGAATTTGCGTCGAAAGGCCGAAATTCGTACTTTCTTTCACTGTTTGGCAGGTTTTCGTGAAAATGGACACTAGGTGATTCGGTGGTTGAGTGGTTCTACTGGTGGTAAGACGTTTCGGGAAAATAGCTTCAGAAACGGACGTTTCAGAAATTTTTTCTCAGAAATTTCTCACCTGGATGAGCGCGCACATCACTTTGGAAGCGATTTGTGCACGATTAAAAAACTTTATTATCATTTTTATTTAGCAATTCTATTACAACTCAACTAGGAGAATCCAAAAATTACAATAAAATTGCAAGAAAGTGCATATTAAGTGTTGCAAAAATAAATTTTTCTGAAACGTCTTTTTCTGAAGTGGACATTTCCAATTTTGTTTCTTTGAAACGTCTTATCACCGTTCTACTAGTTCATAGAGGGGTTCTCTGTCCGGCATTCCTTCCGATTCTACACATTGATTGTCGAATCTGAACTGATTGTCGAAAAGTGGTGTTTTTTATCTAATTAGACCGCTAATTGCTAATTTGCTAATAAGGTACTGCTTCTGATCGTGAGAAAATGGCACTTGGTGATTTTGCGATTGCATTGGTATACTTGATCAGAGAGGGGGAGGGATTCGAGAGGGAGAGAGGGATTCGTTCGCTGGCATTCCTTCAGATTCATGACATTGATTGTCGAATCTGAACTGAATGTCGAAAAGTGGTGTTTGTTTGTCTAATTAGACTGCTAATTGCTAATTAGCTAATGAGATATTGCCAATGATCGAAAAAAATTGACACTAGGTGATTTGGTGGTTGAGTGGTTCTACTAGATCAGAGAGGGGTTCGCTGTCCGGCATTCCTTCCGATTTATGACATTGATTGTCGAATCTGAACTGAATGTCGAAATGTATCCAAGTATTGTCTAATTAGACTGCTAATTACTAATTAGCTAATTAATGATTGTTAATTTATCTAATATTAATTGCAGGTCGAAGGGATGGAGGACATCGAGAGCGAGGGTGGCGCACCAGAGCAGGAGATGAAGAAGGGTGGGTATTTAATATTTTAAGTTGTTATTCCGTCAACTTCCGAAGTACAATCGGGTATAGCGATGGTCACTTCGATTAGGGCTAGTGGTGAAACACAAATGAACCCACAATTTGTTGTAACAACTAATCGTAGCCAAGTCAAACAATTAATTATTTGCCTATCTTCAATACAAAACCATCATTTATCATCATGGTAGATCGCTACACTAGTTAGAGCTAACGGTGAAACTCGAATCAACCTTGGTTTTTCTTGCAGCTCGCCGCCCGTATTCTTACGTTTTACATGAAATTTTAATCTAATTTGCAGCTCCGGAAATCGTTCTGCCGAAGAGAGGGCCCGGTCGCCCGAGGAAAGTAAGGAAAGAAGAGGCAGAGGTAAGAGAGGGGAGGGGGGGGGGGTACCTGAGGGAAGGGCGCGAGACGCGACGTGTTAGAATTGGCAGGGTTGGGCTATATGTAGTAAATTAGTTAATCAGTTGATGAGATTGGTAACTGGGATCAAGAATTTTTTGATTTTTTTAGAGATAATTAGGGATCGTGATACGCATTAGGGATCGTGATAGAGCTGAAGTTTCATAGGTCGGTGAAGCGAACTTGCGCCAGTTTGAAATCGGAAAGACAATTCAGATGAGGTGGGGAAATGTTTTTTGTCTTCTGATTCGATAGCCCCCTTCTTAGCATTGCGATGGCGCGGTCCTTTGCAGCTTTCCGATCTGTGTGAAACGCGAACCTGACATCTCGATTTTGCATACATAGAGGCATGCACGAATCTTGGACAATCCGTTCGATTCGACTAGCTAGACTAGTCTACTAGTCGAGCAGAATTGCCAGCCTAGGGAGTAGTCTTGCATCTAGTGCGCCCACTGAAACGCGGTATTTAGGGGGTGTGAAGCATAGAAACGAGTAACGCGTACCTTTTCAGCACTTGTTGTGAAAAATCAGGTGTCAGAATGGATTTTTATTCTTGAAGTGCAAGAGATCGTATTGCTCTGAGTGATCATTCGCGCTTGTGTAAACTGTGTGAAACACAAACATGATAGCTCGATTAGTATTCCGAGTTTTTGACAATCCGTTCGATTCGACTAGCAACAAGTCTAGAATCGAGCGGTATTGCCAGCCTAGGTGATATTCTCTCAGCTAGTAATCCCACTGAAGCGTGAACTTACATTGTGCGATTGCGAAATAATCTTAAAGTCTCTATTTCAGGCGGCACCTGCTGCCGCAGCTGTCGATGAGCCGCAGGAGGCTGCAGCTGCAGCACCTGCAGCAGCCGCCGAGGAGGCTCCGCCCCCTCCTGCTGCGGCTGCTGCAGATGACGACGACCAGGAGGAGATCGTGGTGACGGCGGACGACGAGGAGGAGGGTACGGTAGTTATTGATTACGGTAGTATAGTGAGTATTGATAGGTCATGAATAGTGAGTACTCGTTAGGATAGTAGTTGTTCTGTGGCGATTATTGTGGTAGGAATGGATATTGATTGATTTAGAAGTATTCATGAGCAGACCATTGAAGCGGGAGCTGCGATGAAGGGATATGGCAAGTGTGAAACGGGGATGTGATGGGGGGGGAGGCGGTGTGAGTGAGGGAAGCAGACTGCAGTAGTTGTTCAGTGATTAGATGCTGAATATTGAGGAATTTCGATTGTTTGCAACGAGCTTAGAGAGTTAGCAACGTGCGAGACACGCTTCAGGGTAGGCAACCAATGAAACCAGGAACGTACCTGAATAATGGAATAATTTGTTTCAGCACCCGCCGAGTCTGCCGAAGCAGGCGAGAAGGAGGATGCCGCAGCTGCGGCAGCTGCAGCAGCTCCGACCACGCCCAAGGCTGCGAAGGGAGGGGCTGCAGCCCCCACCCTGACGCCCAGTGAGTACGGTAGCACGGTAGGATAAATTGGTGGTAGATGCGATGTGCTATGAAGTCACAGGCAATTTTGAAATTAGGTAGAGTTCTGTTTCATGGTGGGGTGATATTGGGAGATAATAGCAGTGGATGGTAGACGTTCCGCTTTGTAGTTGAAACAAAAAATACAATCACGTTAAAAAAGGAAAAGGAACAGCATGGTTTCATGAGTAGAACATGGTTGGTGAGAAGGATTACTGGTAATTTCTTTAACTTTTCTCAGGATATAATTAGAAACAAATGCGCCTTTGATTGTTTACCCTAATTGAGACAGATGTGGCATTGTGCAATTTCGTGTCAACGTACAGTTGTGTTTCACTGGATGGTATAATGAGGAATGAAAGCCTATGGACAATGGTCCGGCCTTCGCTCTTTTATAATTTAAAATTAATCGCCCTAATTAATCAACACTAATTAAGATCGTCGCGTGCCTCGGCTGAAGATGGACCAGGAATTCAGTGAGGAAGTGAAGAAGGCGCAAGCGGTGGAGGATGAAAGGGAGAGGGAGGGAAAGAAGGTCAAGAACAAGGTGCGGAGTCTGACCAATCGAACTGGGGTGGGGATACGATAGGGTTGGGAGGGCCAGAAGATAAGGATCAGATATGGAGAGACCTACGGAACCTGCTCTAATGTTATGTTGGGCTGTGACATTTGTGTCCCACATAGTAAGTATAGGCTAGACACACCATGTTCATTCAATGCGTTAGTGATTCCTGACGGTAAATAAAAATCATCTCTTCATGTAAGTCGGATCCAACAGTGTCTACCATATCTTGGCTTGGGTTCCGCAAGTGAAACACTAGAGGAAACGTGACACATTGGTATGATTGGATTAGAGAAACGTTTCTCCTTATAATTGAGTTTAGAGAAGCACCGAACAATGAAAAACTATGGGAAACGTTTCCCTCGAGAAACGTTTCAAATGGGATACGTTTCACTTGTGGAACCCTAATCTTGGCTCACCGTACACACTAGGGATGTCAATTCAATACCCAATACCAATGGAAAAGGCCAATTAATTGGGTAATTGGTATTGTATTGACCCAATTAATTGACGTTTATTCCCCCATTTTTCGATGGATTTAGCGGCCGGAAATTTTTTAAAAATTTTTTTATTGGAATTGATCTGGCAACCCTAGTACACACTGATTACCGTACCCCCATTGCAGCTCGGCCCCATTCGTCGTCCCACGTCGCCGGCGCGCACTCGCGGCTTCGTGGCTGCAGCCACGCTGTCGGCGACGATGAAGGAGAGCAAGGAGAGATTGAGGAGGAAGAGGGTGAGAACGGTAGGGACACGATGGATTGGGATCGAGGACTGGGTTTATTCGGGAGAGGTAGGGGGAGCAAGGAGAGGGTTGAGATTTGATTGATAGCCTCTTCTAATTCCATCTCGCGGTGCTACTGTGGAAAGCCCAGTCCGAGAAAATCGTATTTGGACTGATTGGGGTTTCATTCATCCTGCAAAACAGAAGGCATGCCTTGTTTTTCAGTGCCGCTCGTCTTCATCTTTCTGAAAATTAAAATTTTTTATATTATTATTGATTGTTTCATGCATGGACTCGTACTACATTGCTCTTGTTTGGTCCATTTTTTCTTATTTATTTTAATAATTTAAATTTAAAAATAATTTCATTAAAGGAGAAGGAGGACGAGGACCAGGACGAGCTGGTCGATGTGGAGACGGAGGGTGAGTGTTGTTGTTATGATTTAAATAATATCAAAACAATAACAACATCAACAATAATAATAGACAAGTTTTTTAAAGATCAATGCTAGTTGTTGTTTCACACGAAGTACAAGGGAAGATGATAGTTCTGTGATTCGATCGTTGTTGGTTTTCAAAACGTGGTGAAAAAATACCAAATTTTTTTAGACAATCGAGGGTAGGTGGGGGCTTCAAGAGTAATATTAGATGAGAGAAGTGGGGGTGCTCCTATTCATCTCGCGTTAGTGTGACAAATTATGGAATATTGAGTACCCTGGGGGGGGGGTGGAATAAAAAAAATTGAGTGGAATATTGAGTTGACTCACAACCCTCAATGAATTAGGTTTCACCCTTCGCCCATTAGTCTTGAAATGTAGGTTGTATCAATCATTGGTTCTTTATTCGCATAAACAATACAATATTATGCCAAAATAGATAGTTGACATTGCACATTCTGGCTTCATCCCTACTACAAGCCAGTAAATCTGGGAGGTGGCTTCAATTATTTCGTTCTATCTCATTAAAAAAGTGCCTCATCAATGTCCCTGAAGCACATAACCCTAATGCTATAAACACAAAGCAAAACGTTATCATAAACGCAAGAAATTTTTGGCATACACCACGAATAAAACGTTCCGTTTCCCGACTATCCGAGGTTTGTACAAAACCTCGAACCGCTGAAATACTCGCTGTGCGCACTCTATACCTTTTCTAAAATGGTTCACGGTAATGTCTTGGTTAGTTAATGTAACAAAAACACCACAATACATGCAAAAACAGTGAGAAACAAAGTAAAAAGGGGGCGGAACCTGCCGTTTTGTGCGCGTTTGTCTATAGACGCGTGTATTGTTTGCCCGGAACGTTTTATTTCTATGATAACACAGACCCGGTGACGGACGAGAACTCGAGTTGCTGTTTCTTGTTTTGAACTATTTTTTAATCACAACAACAACAATACAAATTCCATATTCAGGCGACCCGGTCACGGACGGCAACTCCGAAGCCGACAACACCTGTTCACTGTGCAACTCGCGCTTCCCCATCCAGCAGGAGATGCTGGAGCACCAGCTGGCCGCCCATAAGAAGGAGGTACGGTACAGTACGGTAGGGAGGTATCTAGGACTGAGTTTATTAGGCACCAGCTGGCCGCCCATAAGAAGGAGGTATGGTAGGGGACGGTAGGGAGGTATCGAGGACTGAGTTTATTTGCTCTGGTGCCCAGTAGTCATGTAATAATGTGCAGCGTCGATATAATAAGTCACTTCCCGATCCGTCGTGTCTCTCCTATACCGTAACCCGATCAGGTGCGCCACCAACGCGACCGCGGCGGCTCGCTGATGTGCGCGCATCCGCACTGCGGCCTCGCGCTCAAGGACATGCCCACGCAGCTGGCCCACCTGGCCGGATACCATAACCAGATCCAGTTCAGGTACGGTAGGGAGGGATCGAGGAGTGAGTTTATTGGAATGGAAAATGATAAAATCCCAAATCCAGAAAATCGAGAACGAATTTTAATCGAAGAAGTTGAGAAACACTGAAGTTGCAAAGCTTACGTGACTTTGAGAAAACGACGCGGCACTAATTTAACGGGTTGACATATTGAACACCGATGGCTATTGAATCTACGACTCAACCATCCCCCTTGTTCTATAATTTCCCAATAACAGTCGATCTCTCGATTAGGAATCACGGGGTTGCGGGATCCAAGTATTGATTGAATGAGAATCCCTGAATCAGGAATTTACGATTACGGTATCCAATTATCGATTTATTGTTTATTGATTTTTCAGAATCCGCCAGCAGCACTTCGCCTCCGAAGAGGCGTTCATGACGTGGAAGGCCGACTCGGAATCGCGCGCCAAGAGCAATTACATCGCGAGGAATGAGGAGACCGAGGTACGGTAGGATACGGTAGGGAGGTATCGAGGACTGGGGTTATTATGGCGAGGAACGAGGAGACCGAGGTACGGTAGGATACGGTAGGGAGGTATCGAGGACTGGGGTTATTAGGGCGAGGAATGAGGAGACCGAGGTACGGTAGGATACGGTAGGGAGGTATCGAGGACTGGGGTTATTAGGGCGAGGAACGAGGAGACCGAGGTACGGTAGGATACGGTAGGGAAGTATCGCGGACTGGGGTTATTAGGGCGAGGAACGAGGAGACCGAGGTACGGTATGATACGGTAGGGAGGTATCGAGGACTGAGTTTATTAGACGCGAGTTAAACGGTGTTGGTTTTTTTTGAAACACAAGCGACCCATACATTGGCTGTAGTAAATTATAATGGTTGTTAGCAAACGAGTGGAGCGGGAAAGTGACTGGAAAATTTTAAAACATTTCAACACGATAGGAAATGGTCATTACACAAATGCAATAATTCTAGGTCGAAGAGGGCGTCACTGAGCTATTATTAATTAGTCGTTAATTGTTATTTAGTTATTAATTAATTATTAAAGTAATTATAGATCGAGGAGGGCGTGACCGAGCTGGAGCTGTACTGCGAGTGTAGCGAGGAGTGGCGGAATGCGGACAAGAGCAAGACTCTGGTGAGTGATCTTTGGTCTTTGATCTTTGGTTTATGATCTTTGAACTTTGATCGTTGGGATGACAGTGGAGCTCTGTAGTTGGCAAGTGAGGATGGAGTATCGGCGTAGATTTTATATACTCGGGGCGCCGAAAGAATTGGGAACAGCAAACGCACGGGGTTATTAGAAGAAGAGTGAAGCGTGGAATCCACTGGAGGTGCTTAGGTTGTTACAGCGTGAAAGTGAACGTTATTGTGCACAACATCTTTGCTGGGCTATTAGTAGGAATGGGAAGCCATAAAGTAACGGGCGATATTAAGAGTCTGGTAAAGCGAAATTGTTGATAATATCGGGTGGACCACATCCGCGGAGATATTGGCTGTGGTGTGAAGCGTGCGAGTTCCGGGTAAAATATAAATGGGAGTCTGTTGACTTACGTATTATTAATAACTAATTAATAATTAAAATTATAAATATAATTACAGACGCCGATGCTGGCGTGCCCCGCGCACTTCACCGTCCGTCTGGACCGGAACAAGGAGTGAGTTCGATCTTTGATCTTTGAATTCTGTAGATCTCAAAACCAATCGACATTTGTGTTTCGCCATGTCCAGAGATTCGCCGAGTTTACCCTTGAGGTAATTTGACGCGCCTATTTTGCTAGCTAAAAAATCGAACAGTCTGTTTGACACTGGTTTATATTTGATCTTTTCATCGAATTACTAGAGAGTGTGTGCAATGAAGAGACGGCGACCAACTCGAGACTACACTCTAGTCCCGTATTTCTCTTCCTTTCCAGCAAGGTGCTCATCATCGGGTGCACGTCTCTCTATTCTCCACACTCTCACCTGCTGGAATCATGAGAGAGTGTGAAGAATGAAGAGACGGCGACCAACTTGAGACTGCACTCTAGTCCCGTATATCTCTTCCAGCAAGGTGCTCATCATCGGGTGCACGTCGCACCTCGGCCACCTCAAGAAGCCCAACTGGAGCGTGTACGAACCGGCCGATGGGATGAAGAACAAGATCATGCCGCAGAAGGTACGGTAGGATTGGGCAGGGTTGAGGGTACGGTGGAGTCCGGTAGGATTGGGTATTGTAGGAATACCTGGACTATTGCCTATTGTTGAATATCCTCAGCTATTGCTGATATCGACATAGCGGAACGGGATAGTGCCTGGGACATTGACAGAGTTTCTGAGCAATTGAACGAACTTGGCAATAACAACAACAATAACAACAACAGCAATAGTAATAACAATAACAACAACAACAACAACAATAACAACAATAATATTTGCAGCAGAGCAAGTGCCACCTGTGCGGCGAGTGGTTCCGCTCGCGCACCACGCTCACGATCCACAGGAGGACCGCGCACCCGACCGAGATTCGGTGAGTGGGGGAGAGGGTACCAGGGTGCAATGGTACCAGACTACCAGGGTATACCACTACCAGAGTACTAGATTATCAGGGAACCATGGTATAAGGGTTCCGGGTTTGTAATCTTGTAGTTTACGTTCTAAATACGGTCCTTCTAAATGTAAAGCAGGGATAGAATAGTTATTGGGATTTTATAAACAACGTCAGCTGACGATTAGGCGGAACTCAGATTCTTAAACTATACTAGATCGGTGAAGCAGTGATGGGCAGGGTTTATTGCGATTTCGGATCTCCTTGCTTATTTCGTCTTTATCAAAATAATAACAACCTATTTTCCAGAACGGCAACGATCGCGTGCGGCGACCCCCACTGCCAGGTGATTAGTTTGTTATTGTTTTGAACTTGACAACAACAATAACAACAACAATAACAACAATTAAGGTGGTGACGGACACGATGCTGTCGCTGTGCGAGCATGTCGTTGACGCGCACAAGCGAGAGGACCTGACCATCGAGGAGTATCGATTCAACTCGTGCGAGGACTTTGAGGTAGGGGGTTCGGTAGGTCAGCTTTGTGATTTGTAGGGATGGCTGACCATGAGGTACGGTAGGGGTGCGGTAGGTCTGATATATGATTTGATTTCCCCATTGGTTACAAGGCACCTTTTTTTATTGCAATTGAAAACAGATAAAAGTATTTAAGGTGTGGAAGGAGCGAATGGAGGCGGACACGATGTCGTACTTCACGAAGGTTTCGGGCAGACAGCGAGCCGCGCCCTCGGGACCCAACTCGGACTGCTTCTTTCGGTGAGTCTAATCTTACACGGGAGTGACCGGAACTCACATATCCCAATCGCCTTCAATTTTCTACGGTGGGTTGAACCCCCAATGGGATTCTCAAAACAGTTTTCAAAAGTTGCCAAATGCATTTAGTATTTAAGTTATTCAACTTTTTATTTTACATGGGATTTCAGTAGGGGAACGCTCGCGCCTATATCACTCACACCCACAGCCTCGCTCACAACTGGTTCGGTGGCGGAGTGGGTAGTGAGTTGGCGTTGGAAGCAAGAGGTAGGTAGTTCGATCCCCACGCTGTCATGCTTTTTGCCGATTTTTTCCAATGACATCTGACAACTTCTTTTGTTATTTGTTGTACATTTTTGCGAGATTCAACCTACCCCCATGCACAATGGCTATGATTTTGGATATATAATTGGTACGTTCATCGAAAGTTCATCGAAAGATCGTGATAGGTAGGTAATGAGCTTACAAAATATCGCCAAAATCATAGCCATTGTACATGGGGGAAGGTTGAATCTCGCAAAAATGTACAACAAATAACAAAAGAAGTTGTCAGATGTCTTTGGAAAAAATCGGCAAAAAGCATGACAGCGTGGGGATCGAACTACCTACCTCTTGCTTCCAACGCCAACCCACTACCCACTCTGCCACCGAACCAGTTGGGAGCGAGGCTGTGGGTGTAAGTGATAGAGGCGCGAGCGCTCCCGTACTGAAATCCCTTGTAAAATAAAAAGTTGAATAACTTAAATACTAAATGCATTTGGCAACTTTTGAAAACTGTTTTGAGAATCCCATTGGGGGTTCAACCCACAGTAGAAAATTGAAGGCGATTGGGATATGTGAGTTCCGGTCACTCCCGTGTTAGGTAAAAGGCGCGACGCGTTGAACAGTGCAGCACTGCTGCTTAGAATAAGGAGCTGTCTGATTATTGCGATCCAGGCTTACAACCTGACAACGAGAAAGATGCTGTAGCTGAAATAATAATAATAATAATAATAATGTAGTAGACTTCCATAGCGACTCTGTATCGTGAATCCAGCCAGTGACTCTTTTATGCAAACCCATTGCAACCCGCATTCAAATTGTAGCATTTCAGAGCAGCTAAATCGTGTTGAATCAATTACCTAGTAATGATGCAATCGCCCTATTGCCGAGTGATGACGCAACCCCCTCTGTCAGGTACTACCAGTGCCACCTCTCCGGCTACAACCAGCGCCCGAGCAAGCAGAAGACGCCCGAGGAGATGGAGGTATGTTGTTGTTGTTGTTGTTGTTGCACCTTTGTTTTTGGAATTTCCTCGTTTCAAAGATGAAGAAGATTTTTGCAGCGCACCAAGATCCGGAATCGGACGACGAAGAAAATGAACCGATTCTGCACGGCATTCATGAATATCAAGATCAACGATGGCGACGGGTGAGTTAATTAGGGTAATTAGTGTGATTCTTATTGTGGTGTAATGATTTTCAAAAAAACAGTGGGGGTGTGTGACTTCGTATGCTACCTTTTATTGCGATATTGCTTTGAAACGCCTTCTTGAAATGATTATGAAACCTAAAAGTGAAGAGTCGTATTTACTTCTTTTTTTGTGTGTGTAAGCTGTGTGCAATATAACATACCCTGGGTTCCGCCTCTATTATTTAAAATAATATTATAATAATACTAATTGCAGCTCGGTGCTGCTCAAGGGCTGTCTGGGCCACTTCGGACACGAGTGCGACATCCGGAGAGTGCCCATGCCAAATTCACTGAGGTAATTTGGTTACAGCATCTTGGTGAGCGGGCGCGTGCTAGACGCGACGGGTTAGAAGGGGGGGGAGGCCTAATTCGCTCACAATCAGGTGATTTGCGAGAATTTATTCATTTTTTAAACATTCTACTCGACATGTTATTGAAATAGCAAGCGAATCGAACATATTTTCTACTCTCGTGAAACATAAACTTGCGGTGCCTTGACTACTCTGAATAAATTCCAATTAATCAATTGATAAACCACCTTCCCTGATTCAGGAACGAGATCGTGAAGCTGCTGGAGCAGGGCGTGACCGAGGATGACGTCATGGCGATTATCAAGGGTACGGTAGGATACTGTACTGAGAGATTACGGTAGTTTTTGAATTTCCGCCTCGAATAATCGATCGATATTTGCAGAGAAGGCCTCGCAGCACGACCGCGCGTACTACTTGCAGAAGTACGAGGTGAAGAACATCGTGAAGAAGCTGATCAAGGTACGGTAAGGGGTGGGGTACGGTATCGAGGATTGGGGTTATTAGCCGACTCTTCGACTCGGCAGTTGAAGATGTGATTAGGTTACGGTAATTAGGTAATATTGATTTTTTTTCCTCTATTGACTCTTTCGATTAGATGAATCAGTGAAAATCAGATTGATCTTTTATTGAGGATACCCGGCAGCGATTGGTTTTAGGAAACAGCCATTCAACATGTTCGGAAATTGTGTTTTTTCCCAGTCAATGTAAATCTCTGTTTGCATTAATAGGAAAATTGCTAAGATAATTTATTAGCTCATTAAGCTAATTAGCACTAATTAAGGAGAGCAACGGCGCGATCTACTACAAGTACGATGACGAGGAGGAGCTGGGCGAGGAGGATGAAGAGGCGGACTGGCAGGAGTTGAAGCGACCCTTCAGTTCGGCCATGTAAGGCACCCGAAGCGCGCCATGATGGGGTTGACGCGCTTAGTGTGAATACTAAACACTAGAGAACCTCGAGTTCGGCCATGATAACATAACACTCGAAGCGCGCCAAGAACAGCTTGATGAAGGCTTGACGCGCTTCGAGTGCAATATTTCACATTCTCATCGCAGGTACCGCAGCGCGATCACGCACCCGAAGCGCGTCAAGATGGGCACGTACGCGCTGCAGTTCGCCACGGCGCTGCCCAGGAAGAGAAGATTGGTGTACAGACAGGAGGTACGGTAGGGTTAGGGTACGGTAGGAGTACGGTAGAATTATCGATTGATTACGGTGCAATTATCGATCGATCCGCAGGGCGACCACCAGGCGATGCACCACGAGGGCCACGACTACTACGAGAGCGTCGTGAGTTTGTTGTTATTTTCGATAATAATTATGTTACAAAACGGGAAATGATTTGCATTTTGAGGAGAGGGGGGGGGGCAGAAGGATTTGTTCCTCCGTGAATGCTTCTGCGCTAGTCTGTTAGCATTTTAGTATTGAACTCATTTTAGTATTGAACTCAAAATCAATAATCAATAATCCAGGTGGAGGAGATGGCGGCGGACATGGACGAGCACGTGACCTACGTCGACGAGGCCGAGGCACGGTAGTTTTGATTACGGTGGAGGTGCGGTGGGGCAGTGTGGTTATTATGGTAGAGGATACTAGGATACTGCGTTGTTGCAGCAGTGAGAAAATTGTATTGTTATTCTCACATGTCAGAAAGGCTTCCAGGATTGGAAAGAGAACTCGATCGGCGCATTCATGATGTTCGTGAAACATAGAAGTAGCGAGCAAGTGAGACGATAGTGATGATCTTGATTGGCTCACACTGGAAAAGAGACATACTGGGGGAGCAATGAATATTACTAGTGTGGCTGCCAAGTCCGAACCTGATTAAGAATTCAGCCTTTGTGCGTGCGAAACATGAAACGCGTTTGTGTTGAATCTGACTGAAATTTTTTGAGAATTTCCTAATAATGATGCAATAATTTCAGATGGACGCCGCCGGGCACCACCACATGGTCGACGGCGGCGAGCATCATGAGGTTATTAATTACGTTAATTAATTACTTTAATAATTAATAATTTTGGTTAACGTCAGAAAGCTATCTGAAACCAATACTATCGCAATATGTATGTAACTGTAACAATATGTACGTGAAGCATGGTATGGCTGGGTAGAATGTAGCAATGATATCAATTCACCATTCGGCAAGAACTCTTGCCAGGGATGCGAAGCGAGTTCATAGTTTTTTTTATTAATTTATTTAATTGATAATTAATTCCAGGACACGGACGCGCATCACCACGAGATGCAGGAGGCCATGGCTAATGAGGGTACTGTAGGCGGGATTACGGTAGACAATGAGGGTATGGTAGGGAAGGTGTTCTGTGGACGCATGATGCGTCATGCGTGGTTCTATGATAAATTGTTCTATGCACAAACTTAAAAGACTGTAATCGAAGCTCTAATGCACTAGTATACCGATCGTGAAACATGGATGTTTCTGGTCAATTATCATGGTATTGCAGCCTCTACCTCCTCGGCGGCGGCTGCGCACGGCGTCCGACGCCGCAAGCTCGTCGTTCCCAGCGCTGCAGCTGCAGCACACATGCAGCAGCTGCAGCACCAGCAGCAAATGATGCAGCATGCGGCCGCGGGCGCCGGCCGGATCCCCCTGCTCAAGGTGACGTGATTGAAGTGTCTGAAGGAAATGGCCAGAAATGGCGAGAACGAAGCGCGCCTTGCAGGACGGTTCGGAGCGCATGCCGATGAACGAGCGCGACCGTCAGCTCGAGTTCACCATCCACAGCATCCGCAGGAAGATCATGGTGAGTGGGTTGACGTGCATGGGGTGTCTGAAAGAATTGGCAGGAAATGGTGAGAATGAAGTGCGCAAATGCAATATCGATCCTTGCAGTACATGACGGAGCAGGTGAAGCGATGCAAAGACCCGCGGCTGAGCGCGCAGATGCTGGACGAGGTATGTTCGTGTAGACGCAGCAAGCGCGCCAGCACATAAACGGCGCCAGTAGGAATGTTTTATTAGAAGAAATAATAGGGCAGTTTCGTATAGACGCAGCAAACGAGCCAGCAATAATTTTTTTAAAGTGAAAGAAGCGGTGAGCAGCGGAATAGGCAAATCACTCACCTCTAGCTTATGAGTTTCACAAGTTTCTCATATTGCCTGGTGTTGTGTTGAGAGCAATATCTCAAGTCACTCTCGAATAAAATTGTAGTTAATTAATTATTAATGAACACACTCCAGGTGCGGGCGCTGGAGACGCGCATGGCGCGCATCATTCCGCAGACCGGCCCCGGCCGACTCGAGCAGCCCATCTTCAGCAGAGGTCGACGAGGAGGTACTTTTTGTGTAGGCGCCTCAAGCGCGCCAACACCTGAAGGGAGCAAGCCGCTATTTATGAGTCAGTTAACGATCGATTTGCAGGCACAGAGGAGGTGGAGGAGGAGGTCGTCGAGGGATACTACGAGGATGAAATGGGTCAGTGGATACGGTAGCTACCGTAATTTATTGATTATCGTTACTGAAAGTCATTTATCGACCCAACTCGATTACGGTAGCCGATTATCGATCGATCGCTTTTGCAGTCGAAGAGGGCGAGGAGTACTACGAAATGGTCGACGAAGGGCAGCCGGGATCGTCGTCGATGGTCGTCCCGCGGCGAGGAGCGTACGGTCATCATGAGGTACGGTAGGATGGGGGTACGGTGGGGTGGTGGGGGTACGGTAGGAAAAGGAGGTGTGTGGTATTTGGGAGAATCCCTAGTTAAGGTAGTGAGTTGATTGACTGATTATTGACACAACTGGTGATGAAAAACAATCTAGGAGCACGATACTCGCCTAAATCGATCGATAATACTACCGTAATCGATCAATAATTCGCTCTGTCAGGTGATCTACCAAGAGATGGACAGTCCGGGCGTCGAAGTGGATGTGGAGGATCTCGAGGAGCTAGTGGAAGAGGAGGGAGATGTAATTGAACAGATGGAGTAGGCTACCGTATCCCTACCGTACCCTTATCGTACTCTTAGTGTCCTTATCATTATTCCTTGACTGAATATTTACCCTACAGTGGCCATTCTTGTTTCTACTGTAATCACCCCATACCCTATCGTATCTGGTGAAGGCTACTGAATGCCCATTTTTAATCCAAATATTGTTGCATCATCGTAGCGCCCCCTATCGTAATAACTTTGTCTGTAGTTCCCTTCCTCCCAGTTAATTTATGGATTATGCTACCACTTTTGTTTTCTGAGTGTTTGAGTCCAATTAGGTTACGGCCGAATTTCAGAAGTAATGAATAAGTGGCTGACTATCGTAGTTTAATCCTCATTGACCATAATTACGGTACTTTTCGAAGTTTTTTTCGTCGCAAATATTGCTACCGCTCGCTTTCTCTTTGTTTTTATCCGAAGTCAATGCTTTGTTGTGCGCTAATTGAGGATAAATTTTTGGCATTTTAGACAGACTGATGTCGACCGATAAACGATTCGCTTATTGTTGTGATGTATTGTAAAGGTGTGATTTGCTCTCGATAATCATGTTTTGCGTTTGAATCGCATGACCACGGGACTGCCCCGTCAGGAAGCGGCGAAAGATTGTGATGAAGAGACCACGGGTGCTCAAGACCGACAAATAAAAACGGCGAAGAAATAAAATTATTTTAAATTTCCACCTTTCGTGTCGGGACCCGACGCCTATGGCAAAGCTCCCTAAAAACCGGCTCTCCCCACAAAAAATGCACAAAGACGCAAACACACACACGAGTCAGACGGTTAGAGAAGGAGTCTCTAACCGTCTAGCGTGGTGCGAGAGCAAGTGGGCGGGGCCGCGGCGCTCCCTGCAAGTTAGATGTGGGGAAAGAGCCGGTTTGAACACCCGTGGAGACAATCACCCGCATTTCCAATGCGGGTCCCTGTCTCTCCATTTCACACAGTCGCTCGCCCGGTCGATGAGAGAGTGTGTGAAATGAAGATATAATTCAGGAATCATGAACACTTTTTGTTTGAAAGCAAGGACCAGAAGATTGCCTGGTACTTGCATTGATCGGGAGGGAAGAATCGTTTGGCAATCGAGCCCCCTTTTTAGTTCTGATTAGGATTAATTGGGTTTAGTGTTATTTAAAATTCCGTTCAGGAGCCATGAACGAGGGCAAATGAGTGGTTATTCAAGAATCACCCAGTAAAAACGCTTAGAAAACGAGGAATATGTAGCATTGTCCTTTTATTGAAGTGCATTCCGTTCAGGAGCCATGAACGAGGGCAAGCGTATGCGCGAGGGACTGTCCAGTTTCGTCGCTGGTCTGGCCGGGCAGAAGCTGCTGGTCGAACTGCGCGGTAACGAGTATGTCAATGGTGAGCTTGTTTTTGTTTTTGTTATCATTACTTGTTTTTGTTCTGATTAGGATTCATTGGGCATATTGTTATTGTTATCATGGATAGTTTTCTTTTTCATATTATTATTGTTATTGTTGTTGTTGTTTTTGTTTTCATTATTATTATTATCCATTCAGGCACTCTGGAGGGCTGCGACTGCTACCTCAACCTTCGCTTGCGAGACGTCTCCATGCTGCAGAATGGGAAGAGAGTGACGCTCAAGAATTTCTTCATCGTCAGTTTATAATTATTAAAATAATTAATTAATTAGTTAAATAGATAATAATGACGTGAGAGAGTCAGTGTTCCTTGGCTCTTAACCTTGGCAGCCCTACTCACAGCGGTTTCTTCTGGGTAAGCGAAAGAGCAATGCAAAAGTGAGAGAGTGTGGTCTCGACGCGAAATTGTTTCTGAAACTTTGCCAAGACGCGGAAATTCCAGCGCGGCAAGCACGTCCGATTCGTGCACATGGAGAACTACCGCGACGTGGTTCAAGCGGTGAGGAGAGGAATTCGCGCCAGGAACTGAGATCGGCACCCTACCGTACCCCTTCCGTACTCGTAGTGTCCTTACCGTACCCCTACCGTTCTCCTTGTGCCCCTACCGTGCTCCTGCTGTACTACTAGTATCACTACCGTACTCCTACCGTACTCGTGATGTCCTTACCGTTACTCCTTATGATTGACATATTTTTTTACCACTTTATCGGGTTGATTACCGTATTCCGTGCTTTATTTGCGGGTTAATTGAAATATTCATGCTGCTAGTTTGCAATATCTTGGTATAATTTGTGCTCGTTCTGCTGTAATTGTTATTGTATCTCCTCGGCTAAAGTGCTTTTATGAGATTCAATCGATAATCGTACCACGCTACCGTAACCCGAGGTACCGTACCGCGCTACTGTAACCCGGGATACTGGAACTTCCAGAATGTTCCACGAGGAAAGTTCCAGGCGCTTCTAGAACGTTCTAGGCGTGAAGTTCCAGAAGCTTCTAGACAATCAGTGTTACGAAATCGGATGAAATCAATCGGGGAAAACAACGCCTAGAAATGATGTCGCGAAATAGGGAGGGGACTGCGAGCCGCAAAGTGGTGAGCCCCCCCAAAGAAGCCGATTGCCTCCGCCGAAGGCTGGGTTAGCGGCTGGTTGGCTATAGTGGAAAATCACCAATCACCAAGGGATCATTCCCTTTGAAAAAAAGAGCGGGAGTGCCCTCGAAATGGGAACCAGGCATCAAACGGACGAGAGCACGAACCAGTAGACTGGTCCGAGAGGATCTTTGCAAGAAATGACTCTCTTCATTTTGCACGCGCTTTGATCGGTGAGAGAGTACGAGGAATGAAGAGGCGATTTCTTGCGAAGCCATCCCTAATCATATGGTCAAATGACGAGTCCGACCCATCGACTGACCTCCTTGGTTCCCCAACGGGTACGCCTCCACTCAGCGGCTGTAGGGAGGAAGCTGTCTCTGCACGATTGCCACGAAAGTGTCCTGAACGGAAATATGTATTGATCGGCAGCTATCAATGGAGAACTCTAATGGCAACCCAGCTGAGATTCCACCAATAACCAGCTGATAAAGTTGTTTAAATATCAATATCAAAATGACTATTTCGATCTCGATAAATGGAGCACAGCGTGTCAGAGAGGGGAAATAATCCAATTATCGCGTCCGAGACCATGCATGTCTCTCTCTTCCCTCCCTTTCATTCTCACTCATCTCGAGTGAGCGGCGCGGTCGAGAATGTAGAATGAGAGTAATTTGAAACAAAATCGCTAGATTTAATTCATAGTTGCTGTGAAACATATGCAATGCGCTTCGGTCGCTTTTCAAACTGTCAATTTCAAAAGTCTTGTGACTTTTTGGTCCCCCCGCATCATTATTATTGTTGGAATGCTCAGGGACTGACCTTCACGAATCATAGAACCGATTTTTTATGAAGTGCGTCATATTCGAGAACATCGAGAAAAACACCCTATTTTCATGCCTAACTCAAGCAAAACAGAAAAAAATTAAAATCGGCTCTATGATCCTTGTAGAAAAGTTCCTGAGCATTCCAAAAGTGATAATGGTGTGAGGGTTTATTTCAAGGATTGAAAAGTCACAAGCCTGTGATCATGATAAAATGGAGACTGATCATTAAAATAAAAAAAATTTTTTGGGCCGGAATCATGAGGAAAGTCCCTTTGATCATTGCTTTATCACTATGTAATTTTAGATTTGTGCATATCATCCTTATCACTAAGTTATGGGATACGTTTCACAGGGTTCATATAACCATTGTGTTTTATTGATCATGAAAGGGGGTCGGACGCGATAATTGGATTATCTCCCCTCGTTGACACGCTGTGTGGAGCCAATCCGACGGAACTTCTAACCAGTCTTGAAGACAGTGCAAATAATATAAATATAGATTATTATAAAATTATCTGTCTGAGTCTTAGTTTCTCGTCTCATCATCTCTTCATTCATTGCTATCTCATGTGTTATGGCGAGGGCATCTGTTGTATCCATGGAAACTGAGATTAGTCGTTATCTCTCTCGTCTCATTTCATCCCTCCTTCTCGACTATAGTGCCCAGATTCTTCCGTTTCATTTTAGCTTTTTCCATTCTCTTCTTTCTACCATGCCGAATCTTTCGTTAATATCAAATATTCTGTATTCCAGTTTATCCAACCTACACTTGGATGCTCAGTTCATTGACGAACACCAAATTGCAGTCAAATTGAGGCAAGCCTCCCTATTTCCTAGCTTCATTAACAATGATTTTTTCTAGTTCATGAGCCCTCAGAAAGCGGATATAACGAATTTGGGCGTCACATTTTCCCTTCATACATCATCCATCATCCGGTCCTTGAGTGCAATGACGCATACGACGATGAGGTGCGCAATAATATTCATTTCCTCGCTACTTGACAGATAATCAGCTGAAATCAATGAATATTCTTTCAGAAACTTCGTTGTCATCAACGTGATCGAGTGGTGGGTTGCTGTTCACACTACGGGCTGATAATTTCGAGGGCAACATCGTTTAGACTACTGCTACCTATGATGATCTTCTTGAACATAGTCATTTTGTAAACGATAAATATTCCATTGCGATGAGCACTAATCTGAACATTGAAAGCTGTTAGCGGAAATGAAAAACCCAACTCGACAATTTGTTTTCCCTGAGTCGACTTGACTGTTGCCTTGTCCACTTACAAATCCCATCGATAGCAGTAAACAATGAACACACGTGCATCTTAGGGATGGCTTGGCAAGAAATGACTCTCTTCATTCTGCACGCTCTCTCGCCTCTCTGACCGGTGAGAGAGTACACGAAATGAAGAGACGATTACCCGTATTTCGCACTCTAGAACACACGTGCATCTTCTCGTCTCTCCAGTCAGCATTATCTCCTTCCAGTTAGAGAGACGAGATAATGTGAGCGATGGTGGAATCGTCTCGCTCTCTCTTTTTGGTACGCTCTCTCGCCTCTCTGACCGGTGAGAGAGTACGCGAAATAAAAAGACGATTTCTTGCAAAGCCATCCCTAGACGAGATAATGTGAGCGATGGATACACAAAGTGTGCCACCAACGGTCCACTTCCTCCCATTCCCCCTACTCCCCTCTCGTAAACTATCTTGTTGTATCCTTCTCTTTCACTGATCTTCACCCTTCGACCCTATAAGTAAGGGAGAGATCGGGAGTGGGTGCTACTGTTGGTTTCCTACTGACCGTCTAATTGGCGAAACTTACCTATTTCATTACCACTGACCGTACTACTTCCTCTATCGCGCAATTTCACCCTTCGACCCTATAAATAAGGGAGAGATCGAGTGTGGGTGCTACTGTTGGTTTCCTACTGACCGTCTAATTAGTGAATCTTACCTATTTCATTACCACTGACCGTACTACTTCCTCTATCGCTCAATTTCACCCTTCGACCCTATAAGTAAGGGAGAGATCGGGAGTGGGTGCGAGTAACAGCCACCGCTGGTTTCTTGTTGGGCTGCTCGTCGAGATATCAACTCAAGAATATATTTCTTCAGTTCATTTCGCGTTGATTCGAATATTCTTTCGTGGCAAAACCGCCTGTTCTGCCCTTTTCCCTGTTACACCAGTGGAGTCATTTCTAGTCGGCTCAACCTTGGATTTTCGTTGGAATAGCCCTGATTCAGCAGAATTATTTGACTGCTTAGATCAATTTCAGTTATGATTGCTGTCCTCGTCCTTCTTGCTCTCACGTTTATCGGTTGGGAGATACTCCAATTCTATCGAAGGCGATCGTCCCTTCCACCTGGGCCATTCGCTGTTCCTCTGCTCGGCAACTTCATCAATGAGGTGAGCGAATCTTAGCTACTATTTATTAAGTTAATATCTCGCTCGCACTATGTCTAGCTCGAAGGAGAGGTAGAATAGGGTCACTTCTGACGTTTTATCATATACTCCTGGTCATTCTATTCATGACAGTGCAAGCCTCCCTTCATCCACCGCGGTCTCAAGCGACTCTCGGCCAAGTTCGGGCCAATATTCACCGTCCATCTACCCTATCCCGTAGTGAACATCTGCGACTTCGAGACGATCAGGGATGTGTTTAGAGGTATTTTGAATTTTATCTTTTATATAGCAGGGAAGCTTATAGGGCGAAGGTAGGATCAAAGTTTGGACCCATCTTTACCGTCCGCTTTCCCTAGTCAGGGGGTGAGTTTGGATGATTATTCTTTGCTGTGCATTCGTGAACAGCCGGTTTCACAGCTGAATTGCAGAAACTTCCTCGCAAAGTTTCACTTCCATAGTTTTCATTACCAGTTATGTTTCACGGATTCTACTTGTTCACGATTCCCGCGCTCTGTTAATATGATCTCAGCTCTCGGATCGTTATAAACTTACATACCTCTCCTCTCTTACCGCTCTGCGAAAGTAACACATGACTACTATTTAATGTAGGCACGATTAAGACTCATCATATGCAGCGGTAGCTAGTGCCAATGGAAATAACCCGTGTACCCAGAAACATGCGCGATCGTAGGATCATAGTAGACTCATTCTTATCCATAAGAAATACGAGTCGCCGCCTCTTCACTCAGTTCCGAAATTTCGCCGCAATAATCCACCCCGAAAGTTTTCACTGCGAGTTTGTCACCGATTCAACTTGTTCACGATTCCCGCGCTCTGTTAATGTGATCTCACCCGTTTGTGAAATGAATAAAAATAACATCTCCATTTCTTACCGCACCCCACTTGCGAGAGAGTGTGTGCAATGAAGAGGCGGAGACCAGTTCGAGACTACACTCTAGTCCCGTATTTAGTCGACTAATTACAGGCAACGACGCCACCGGTCGCATGCACAACGTGCTACTGGAGACGACGAGATTGTGCGAGAATGGAGGTATTCATTCGACTTCATTTCGAAACGTTCTTTAATATGGCCTGTATTATTGACGCATTTATGCTTTTTCTTGCACACATGCTGAGTCTCTCAGATCTAAATAAATCCGACATCGACGTCGACATTCGACGACATTGCAGGCATCGTCAACTCGGACGGCGCTGATTGGCAGGAGCAGCGGCGCTTTGCCATATCGACGTTGAGAGACTTCGGAATGGGCAAGAACTTGATGGAGGAGAAGGTGAGTTGCTTTACTTCTACAGCCCAAAGTGCAACATGATTTGTTCAAGATGGGGAGATGCGCAAATTGGCACGCTATTTCGCTTGTTTGGAGTGCTTTTGTTGCAGGGGGGGGGGGGGGTGAACTTTATATCCCAGTGATCTCTGCGCACGGGATTGTTTTGATCAGTTGCAACCTCTGCAGTTGTTGTTGCTATCTCTACTTTCGCAAGATAGAGAGATTTGGTAGTTATTCCGTGCATAGAATAGGATAGAGCTGGTAAAAAAAGGTAAAGGTAAAGGTTCGGCCACATCAAGCGATTTTACAGTCGAAAGCGACTACGCTAGGTGGTGCTCGTCGGTGGGCCGACTTGCTCGCTGGTAGAGCTTGTAGAAATAGGAATTTAAAAAAGGTAAAGTTGCTTCCACAATCACGTATACCACGCCTGGTGGTATACGTGATTGTGGAAGCACCGATAAGGCAGGGTACTGCAGTACTGGGTACTGAAATAGGAATTCAGATCAACCAAATGCAGGTTCGTCTCTCCGCTCAAAATATGGTCGAGTTCATCGGCAAGCAGGACCTAACGAACACGGATCTGCGGTGGTCCATTCAAGTAATAATAATTAGTTCAATAATTCAGTAATTAATTAATTAAGTAATTAGTAATTATGTAATTCAAGCAAGTAGAGTCACAAAGTCCACGAATAATTGAGAGGCCTCACTGTTGATCCACGATGAATGTTACATCTGTTATAAATGAATGTTATAAATTTTCCGGAAAATCCCGGCAATCCAGGAAAAGCTCATTTTCTTCCGGTTTATCGGTAGTAGGAGCCAGCTAACTGAGTTAAAATCGAATGAATTGCTTCACAGGTCTTCGTTTCCAACATCATCAACGAGTTCCTCTTCGGCTTCCAGGTTGGATAGAATTTTTTTATTGACCCAGCGAACCTCTGGAATTCGGAGTATGATATCGGTTGGTGAGTAATCATATATTTATGCAGTATCCCTTCGACGACTGTGGCAAGCTGATGAACTTCGTGCTGGGCTTGAATAAGGCCATCGAGGGAATGTCTAGGTCTGAAAACATCCAAAATCGGCATAAACATATCACTCTTGAAATCGGGAAATCACTCTTGTAGATCTCTGCTGATGCCTGTCGTCTTCATGCTTCCTTGGGCCCGTCACGTCCCCTTCGTCCGATACTTCTGGAGACAACATCAGATGCAATTCCAAACCGTATGTTTCTTTGTATCTTCCTATCTCGCCTATCTATTACTTGTCTGCTTAGATGGCAAGTTAATGTATCATTAGAGGGTTTAAGGAAAATTGAGGTTTTTTTGAGGAAGGATGGTCTTAGATTGCCCTATTCTAGATGATCGACTACGTCCGAGTGCAAGCCAAGGCAGTCAAGTACGATCCAAATGATGAACCGACATGCTTCGTCCAGGCATTCCACAAGAATAACAAGGATAAACGGTTAGTTATTCTGCAGAAATCATCCTACCCTTTACGATGAAAGCATAGTGGTCTCGTGTGCAATAGCGACTCAAATACGCGTTGAGAATGGGTTGGTTTTTTCCAGATTCGAGCAACTGCTCTCCTGCTGTGCGGACCTCTTCCTCGCCGGTAAGATCGGGCTCTAAATTTTACGTGAGACTAGAGGATCTACAATTCTACTTGCAGGCCAAGAAACGACCACGACTACTCTCAGATGGGGCATGCTGCTGATGGCTAGCCATCAGGAAGTGCAGGTATCGTTTGAGCAAAAAAGTGTGCCTAGTTGACGTGTTGGAAAAAAATGATAAAATTACAGGACAAACTCCGCGAGGAGATCCACTCGCACATCGGCAAGGACCGCATCGCGTCGATGGCTGACAAGGCAAGTGTAAAAAGCGCTTCTCCACATGATTACTTGATACTTCTTTTGTTTTCCCGTATACTATGCCTGCCGAGGCTGTTCGTAGGACGGGATACTTTGGCTTTGAGGAGATTGGAGTATTCTTCCATTCAGATGAAGATGCCGTATGCTTCCTCCTGCATCAATGAGATCCAGCGGGTAGCAAATATCGTCGCTCCCAATCCCGTGTTGTTTCATCGGACGACTGTGGACACTACTGTCGGGGTGAGCCCTATAGGAGTAGTGGGTGTTCGGAAACGAAATAGCTTCATTGTCTTCATCCACATAGATTAGGGACACTCTTTCAGGGCTTCCACATCCCCGCCAACACGCTGATCAACGGCGACTTCCATCAGATGATGAAGTCGGATCCTCTCTTCGTCGATCCAACTCGATTCTGGCCCGAGAGATACCTTTCCGAGGATGGAGACACGCTGAGAAAGGTTCATTCTTAGTTCTCGAAAGTAATGCATGCAATCCGCTTCTGAATCACATGACCATTGAGGTTTTTTACAAGTGGTTTTCCTAGATTTATGAGTACGATCGTTAAGGAGCTCGTGGAACGCACGATCCCCTTCTCTATCGGCAAGAGGCAGTGTGCGGGAGAGGGACTGGCGAGAACGGAGTTGTTCATTGGATTGGTGTCGCTGATTCAGGTAAATCAGCACATACGAGTGGTTTTAGCCTGCCGAAGAGCAATGATCTGTGTCTCTCACTTTCCCGTACTCTCTCGCTGCTCTGACCGACGAGAGAGCATTACGTAATGAGAAAGTCAGACCATTCTTCCGGCCGAAGCATCTTACTTGTTCAAGATAAAATTGTTAACAGAAAACATTCTGATAATTCAGAACTTCCGCATTCTTCCCCTTCCCGGCAAGGAGATCGACCTCGAGCCGATCTACGCCAACATTCACTTCCCCAGACCGCAGAACTTCCGACTCGAGAAAATTTGAACAACTGATGTGTGATCATTACTCAAAACTGGTTGTGACAGACGTGATTAGTTTCATATCTCAACCTTTATCTTCTGTTTAGTTTCGCTGGATAATAAACAAGTTTATCATTGAGAAAAAAAGACTACAAATGGGATATTTCACTGTTAGCAAAATAGGTGACCATAGCAATAATGAATGATGATATGTGTCCTAACACGCACGTATACAAACGTCTTGCACCACTTGGACTGTGGAGATTCTTGCTTCAATGAAACAGGACGGGTGCTTTCAACACCTGCTTTGCTTTGGGTGCTTTGGGTGACGGGTGCTTTGGTGCTTTCAACACCTGCCATCCTGGCATTGTGACGGTGGAGATCACAGTAGCACGAGAGTCATCTGAACCATTTTCATGATAAACCAACAGGTGCACGAATTCATGAATTTAACATGAAGAAATAGAAATCCCTACTTGAGTGGAATTGGAATTTATCCGATTTATCTCTGCATTATAGTTGTTCATGTACCAACTGAGTATCCAAGTGTAGATTGGATAAACTGAAAAAGGGAATCGGTCTACAAGAATTTGCCAAGAAATGGAGACAAAACAAAGCGAGGAAGATGAGCTAATAAACGGATGGAGGAGTAGAGTAGTATAGTCGAGAAGGAGAGATGAACTGAGACGAGAGAGATAACAAGCATCTCGCGTTACTATGGTTGCAGCTAAAGAATAGGTGCAAGTGAGAGATTGCATACTAGTGACGAGGCGACATCGCTCTCCTTGATGAGTAGCGACCCTGTCGAGATACCTTTCAACATCATTTTATCAACGATAATTATTTATTTCAACCACAAGAAATATGAGCTCTAATGTTTAACTGGCATCAAAGGGCTCGTTTTCTCTCGATACGTGCTTGACAGTCAGGTGCTGCGCGAGTGTTCTGTCGATGTGTCCAGCTGAAAAATATGCTTTAAATTATTCTAAAATTGACCTAAAATGACCCAAAATGAACCCAAAACAAAAATCTCACCGTGTATTCTGTGATCATCCAGCTTCTCGGTAAAGTGATCTCCATACCAAGTACCTATTCCATACTGTATACAAGTCGCATCAAACCATATGTCTTTGCCGACGGAAGGCAGATTCTGAAACACATATCATTATGGCTGTGAGAACTTTATTTTCTTAAACTTTACCCTGGATAAAAAGACTATAACAAACCTCTCTGAGCAAATCTGCATCTTCCAAGCTGAGATAACCACGATACAGGTTATTTCGGATGCACAGCTTATCCAGTCTTTGCCAGAACATAGACAAAAATATCGTGCCCCAATTCCCATCGAAAATTCCCATGAAATAGTTGCTGTAGACGTCAACTTTGGCTTCATTTTGATGGATATAAAGGGATCGGACAAGAGCGGAGAGATCAAGTAGGAATTGAGCTGAAAAATAATATTTTGTTATTTCAAAATAACAAAAATAACAACAACCTGGTTCCGCAAGGTCAACCTCGTTCACTGTCAGTGAGAGATGATCAACTAAAGCGTTGTCGATGAAATCCGTGAGATCAATTCTGAATATATCTTATTATTTTTCGAAATAATGTGAATAAACATACGCAATAGCATCTGTTAGCTCACAAACAGAAAAGGCGAGTCGTTCGATCCGAATTTTGTTAGTAAGCGTTTGTAAGTAGGCCAGGGCAATTTGGTCTCCACAGTCTTTAATCGTGACCGTGCCAATGCTTGGTCCGAACGCTCCTCTCAAGTGGTTCAGAATAGCTTTCGCATCGTCCTTGGCACCAATATCCAAGCGGTATCTCTGAAAACATTGTTTATGTAAATTTACGGTAAGGATATAGGTCAAGCGATCATTGGACGATCATGGAACAAGTTGTTCCGCAACCAAAAAGAAGTAATAGTACCATAGTATTAAAATTGAACCGGCATCGATCAATGTGTCTATAGAGCTCTAGTGAAGGCCACAGCATTCGTAGATTGAATAAGGCCGACAAGCGGAAGGGAACACAGAATGAGATGCTCACTACTGGAGTCGCATCCTGTAATGTGTCTTTTTGAGATCTATCGGTCGAAAAATAGTCGAAAGCGGGTCCATTGAATGAATTATGCACAAACCTTAGCGTCGTGCTCGCACCTTCCCGTCACGGTCAGTTTCTCAACTATTTGAATATTCGGTTTTCTCAGCCTCGCATACTCGTTAATTCGTGATTTCATCATCTTTGATGTCTGAATAATTCGGTTCAGTCTTCTAGAAACCGCTGATCAAGCACAGGCACAGCACAGGCTCCCCGCAAGACCCAAGTTCCTATAAGCAAGAAAACAAGACCGACCTGTTTCAATTTAATCGCCGAGTTCCCTACTAGATCGATGATTCTCCATAGCACGTCGCCAGGAAGCAGCTCGATTGGGGACAGAGGGCAATTCGATGATTCGATGGAAGTCATCTCTGGGAATAAAGAAGGAATAGGCCTGATACTTAGTGGAATAAACAGAACACCTAGGAGGAGGGGTCCGGGGACATCCAATCAGCCAAAGCGCCCTTTGGACCTCGGCCGAGCAAAGCCAGAGGGGATCAATCGGTACAAAGCTCTAACCCACTATCCCCCTCCAGATCACCTTTAGAATTCGCCTGGAGATGGATGTCCTCCAGCAACATCAGAGCTTCAAACGCTTCGTCTTTTGAGAAATTTCTCATACTGAACAAGCTCAAGTCTCGTTACAATTAACGAAGTATGCGTTATCCCATATCGTTCTTTTCGCTCCACATATCCTATTCTTTCGCGATTTTCTGCGTTCTAGCATTATCCTTTCCGAGTAATGATCAGACTATCTCTATTTCACAAAGTCTATAGCTTCACTGAGATCACACGAAATTTAGAGACTATTTCCTGAATTTTAAACTTTAGGTCTTTCCCATTGCAGCTTATCCGATCTACGCTCGGATGCTCATTTCAAAGAGGAACAACCATAAATTTCATTCGTAAATCATCGATTGCAATCTAATCTTCGAAGCGAGTTATGCATATCACGGCACTCACCTAAGATTCGACCTGAATCTGTCAGCGAGTGATTTTTCGATGCCCGGTTTTTAACGTTTTTGGACCCTCCCAGGTGCCCTTAGGGCCCACTGTGAACGGAATAGTGTTAGTGATCATTCTCGACCGAGCTGCAGCACCGGTCAGGTGCAGCCTTCCGACTTCAATGCTATTTTTCGACCCCTCAATGCAATCCTCGAGAAAACTTTTCTTCGTGAGCTATGGCTATTTTTCGATGCTCTATCGACCTATGCAACTTAGAAGTCGATATCTATTCGTTAAACAGTGTGAGAGGCCGTGACCTATATCAAGAAATCTGCCTCAAAACCCTCACTTTTTCTTGCATAGGCTTGTAGCCCTTTTCACGAGGATTCGAATGATAG
>LS566865.1:86265-97200 GCA_900490775.1 Pristionchus maxplancki
AAAATAGCATTGAAGTCGGAACGCTGCACCTGACCGGTGCTGCAGCTCGGTCGAGCATGATCACTAGCACTATTCCGTTCACAGGGGCCCTAAGGGCACCTGGGAGGGTCCAAAAACGTTAAAAACCGGGCATCGAAAAATAACTCGCTGACAAGAATCAGCCATTCTGAGTCGTTTCTTAGGTGAGAGGCGTGATATACACACAACACAGCGTGTCAGAGAGGGAGACCTCCTTTGTTCTCCGCGTCCGATCACTTTTCATGGTTACTCGGAGACAATGGGTTTATAAAACCTGCGAAACATATCCCATAATATACTGATAAGAACGATATCAGCAATTCTAAAATATCATGGTTTTAAAGCAATGAGCAAATAAACGCGACTCTTAATTCTGGACCTATAAGTTAATTTTGAAATTTTTTGTTTCTGTTTCGACTTTCCCAACTTTGCGGGCTTGTGACTTTGTGGTCTTTGAAAGAAACCCTCACACCATTATTATTGTTGGAGTGCTGAGAGACAGCCCAACCAGGTGTTTTGAATCGATTTTTAAAATTTTGTGTTTTGCTCGAGTTGGGCATGAAAACAGGTACATTTTTGCATGGATTTCGAATATATCGTATTTTATGGAAAATCGATTCTGAACACCATAGAGTTGAGTCTCTGAGCATTCAAATAATAATATTGGTGTGGGGGTTTCCAACAAGGACCAAAAAGTCACAAGACTTCTACGATTGGGAGATCGAAAAAAAAACCGAAAAGCAATGACCCGGTGCATTGCATATGTTTCACAGAAACTATGAATGAAACCTAGCAATTTTGTTTCAAATTGTTCTCATTCTTTATTCTCGACCGCGCCGCTCACTCGATATGAGTGAGAATGAAAGGGGGTGAAAAGAGAAACACGCATTCGTCTCGGACGCGATAATTGGATTATCTCCCCTCTCTGACACGCTGTGCACAATCTGGCCATTATGACAAGCTTACATGCCTTTACTACATATATGCCATTCATTGCCAGAACCACTAAATAAATCATCGTTTATTACCAAGTTCTTGCTGACTGACGAATTTGATTGACAGACCGATCTTACACAAAGAAAAACATCTTCCAATGCACATTTGTGAACAACGGCGACTTATCCACTATTTCCAGTTGATGAACCGTTCCATTGAACAATGACTGTCCGACTTGAAGTTTTGGGTCGAAAAGAGAGCTCTTTCGAAGCATGAGCACTGATTTAACGCCAATCTCGTCGAATAAAGGGCGGATGGCATCGTTGAGAATTTTCCATGCAGCGAGGGCCGATTGAGGTGAGTTGGACATGAAATTATTAACTTTTCTCAATACAGGTCCTGCAATCTCTCAGAAGATGCGTGATAAATACCTCTCGTACTCAAGTATTTTGAACGTACCCAATTACATATTTATCGACGTAATATTCACAAGAAGAAGAAAATTTTCCATCGTCGATTGTCAAAGGTCGGACTGTTATCGAAGACTTCCAATTGGCTAATTGCTCCGATATCAGCTGAGTATCCAAAATCAATGATCGCACGATTCTCGAATAAGGAATTCTGGCGGAGGATCAACACTGATCTGAAGCCATCAGTGGCACATAGGGAGCCAATGGAGTCGTCGAGCAATTGCCAAGTTGACTGGGCAGATTTAGGATTGTTAGTTCTGAAAAAGTATTTCATACTAACTGAATCATCAAGACAACTCGCCTGATCAAGTCTTCAACCGTCTTCCTCATCTCTTCTAGCATCTTGACTCCTTTGATTGATCTATTCCCATCTGCTTTGTCATATCGGAAGATATGAATGTTTAATCCTCGAAGATTGGTCAAGTTAGCAAGCGAAGTCGCATCCAAAGTCTGGATATGCCAAGACTCGTTCTCTGGCATGTGCTTAGCGACAAGAACTTGGTAGTCCATGCTAAACGCAATTATTATATCGATATTTGGTGGGGCACGAACCTCTCCGATCCTCGCAATGCAAACTCCTCCTTGACCAATTGCGCGGTCTCATTGTAATCCTCCCTCTTTATCTTTGAATACGTCCCATTAGCGGTTAGCTTCTCCAGAGCATAATACTGGCTCCGAATAGGCCAGTCTTCTTTCTGCAGTACATAATACGACATCAAACCTTTTCAACATAACAAAACCCACCTGAGTCTTCGATATCCATCTGTGGATGTGTGATTCGATCTTCGCGAGATCCTTGTTAAGATAGTCCGTTCGTATAGTTGAGTTATCGTTTCTTAGACTCTCACATGCGCCGAGTAGATAACGCTGAAAATGATATTGGGGGGGGGGCATTCGCCTGATTTTGAGCAGAGTTCAAAATCATCTCATCATGTTGACACACTGTGACCAAATTGTGTGTAAAATGAACCCGTTATCCGAGCTTTGGCTTCAAGGAACCTCATTTGCCCCCCGAAGAACGATGTCGTCTGCGTTCTCCAAACTATCATACCGATCGAGCAGGAATGAGTGTGAAATGCTTACCGCTCGTTGAAAATCGTGGTTCATGCCTTCCACGAAGTCCTTTATCCCCTTTCTCGTGTAGTTACTAGCCTCGTGGACCACGAAGAGGGGGCACCTGAAATGTCAACGATTATTTTGTACTTTTAAAACTGTTACCCATTGGGACATTGTGTTTTACGCAACTAATAACGTTGAACACTCTATCCGTCTATTATCATTGAAATACAAGATAAATATTGTTATGATCATAATTATTACTATCTTTAACCTGTACATAGCCATTCCTCTAGAGGCCATTCGCACCCCTGAAATGGTTCATCTCATGCAAAACTTTCAAATCAAAATTTAATTTAAAGTGGAAATAATACAAAAAGATACTTACTAGTCTGGTAGAACGAAACAAGATCCTTCGAGGTCAATTCTTGTGCTGAAATTAGCGGTTTTCATAGAACGTCACACTCAGAAGCCGTTACCATTTCGCAAGATTTTGAATATTTCGATTTCCTTTTCCTCGCTCAGATTTCCGATGCGTGAACGAAACTCTGGTAACGTTTTTTTCCTCAATAAACAATCTTGGACCTACTTGATTCAGCATTCTCATACTGTTCATCTCTGGGCAAAGTGAAGTCTGAAGAACATTATTCTTTATTATTCTAGTGAAAATTAACGTACTGTAAACTACCGCATTCCTCTTCTGTCTCTTCTCTGAGGATGCAGTGGATTTGCAACGGTATTTGACTTGGAATTCGTAGTACTAAAACAATACATCTTTCTGTGATACAAACCCGAATTTCGAAGAAGAGGTTGACCTCAAAAATCTAATTAGAATTGCAAACTGACTTACGGATGAAAGCGAATGCACTCGCGCGTTGTCGCAGGCTTCTTTGAATAACTCCCTCGCTCCCTTCTTTGAACCAATTACCGGATCCATAAACAGATCGTAGGCCAGGTGAACTTCTTCCAATTTGACATCGACATCCTGGAAAATTTGACACTTATAACTTATAAAAAAATCTAGCTCACAGTCAGGTATTGATAATCCACTCCACCATGAAGATACGATCGAAACCCATCCATTACCTTGGAGTTGCGAACTGAATCAAGTTTTTAATGAAAATTCTTCATGTTGTGAGATTGTGTGAAATGATGAAACGAATACATGTATCGTGAACTTACATCTGTAGTGCTCTCTCATCTCCCTATATAGCTGCTCTAATTCCTTGTCCTCTCCAGTGTCCATTTTATACCTCATTCGGCGCAGTAAGTAGCCAACATTCTGGAAGTTATGCCAGAGCATGACTGATAGTAGGTATTAATAAATAAATGATTACATAAAAATAAATAAAATATAACGAACATCATCCGAATTCGCATGCGACAAGTACTGACGCGTGTCGGAAAGCACTGCAATGGTTCATATCTTCAGGATAATTGATGGACATCAATACCTAGCTCTTTTTTGTTTTAGTCAAAGTATTGTGATTTTCAAAAATGAAATTAGATTAGACTCACGATCGCATTCAATTGACACGGCAAACAGCAATGCTGCTACCAGAAGAGCACGCATTGCCCTGAAATTATTAACCTGAACGGCACAACATCGAGGAAAGACGAGGTAGTCTAAGAGAGTGCCGGTACCCCTGCACGTTCCTGGAAATCTACTAATTTGGAGACACTGAAACTCATTTCATTTCATCTATATGTCGGGGAAAGTGCAGGAGCGCCAGAGTGCCGTAGTATTGGCGATACTTCAGCTTCTGGTATATTATGGCCTGCGGGAAAAGGGAATGGTGACACCAAAAATCGTATCGACCTCTCGAGTCGTAACAAAAAGGATTTTAGGGTTACTCACGTGACACGAATGATTGATGAGCGCGTCTAGTGGGGCTGATGAGAGAGAGTGAGGAGAAAGAGAGGGATAACATCTGAGTCTCTCATTCGTTTATTATGATTTATGACCATTGTCCCCTAACCGCTCTCAATATAACCGCTGGCCTAGCAGTCCCCGCAGGACACAAGTGCCTAGATTAACGGGGTCACCTTTACCTTTATGACTATCGCATGCCCATCTCTCATTGATCGCGTACCATTTCAGCAATGCGCTCGATGCTGTTCACTGTGCTGCTCCTGGCCCTTCCGGTGTACTGCGATGGTAGGAATAATGATTAGGGTTCTCTTGTTGGAATTGTATTCCAGTGGAATTCCATCAGTCTCTTCACTTCGCTCACTCTCTACAAGAGTCAACCGACAAGAGAGTGTGTAGAATGAAGAGACTGAACAAGAAGAGAACCCTAATAATGATCTCTTCGAGTTCTTTACCACAATTGCAGTGCTCTCGGTTACAAAAGAGTACCTGGCCCTCTTGAAATCGATCGACACTCGAAGAGATCCCATCGAGGTCAGACAATCGGTTGTTGTTTTGACAATACTAGGAAATACCAGGTGTCAGTCCAGCCACGAGATTATTGATTGGTTACTGAATATCTACTGTATCGTACTCCATTACTGTCGTCTGTACAGTACTTACATTTATGTATCTAAGGCCCTCCGAGACGTCGCCTCTAAGACGAGACGGCTCTACACAGCGGCCATTCCAGTCAGCGCCCTGCTCGCTCTTGCAGATGAAGGTAGATCAGAAGTGAGACTATTTTTATTAATAATTAAATGACTGCATTTTTCGGGATGCTTGGTCCAATATTTTCGATCTTTGTCAATGTAAAACATGACGAGAACAACACATAAACGTTGTGCCATCAGTTAACCTCTCTTTAGCCTGACTCACCCGAGCGCAACGCCATCTCTGTTTTTCACAAGGAGATTGGAGAGTGGCACGAGGGTACAGTTATTTATGTTTGAAAAGAGTCGATTTCACCTCAATTTCAGTCCTTAGACGTAGGCGCTCGAACTATTCGCTCGAGTACGTATTGGACTATATTTACGATGATGTGGGTTAAAATATGTGAAAATTCTGGTACCATCAATGCTCATAATCGCCCATAATTTTTTCCAGTTGGTATCGATGAAGTTGGGATATTTCGAGCAAGCGCTCGGAAGTTGGACTAATCTCGAATATAGCACGGTATTCAAACAAGAGTTCGAGAGGGCATGCATGGACGGTGTGGCCGACAATGCTCTGTCGGTTAGTAGAGCTCGAAATATGAGTCGCAGTCTCTTCATCCCCCACGCTGTCTCGTCAGCTGACCGGGCGAGAGAGAGTGTGAAATGAAGAGACGGCGACTCATATCTCGAGCTCTAGTGGTGAGTGCTTATTTCTTTCTCTGTTGTTCCTTTCATTTCGAGTAGGATTGATGAGTAGGTGCCTGGAGCACCTGAAACTCCAAAAACTCATTCTTCTCGTTTCGAGTAAGATTGCTTTGATGAGTAAGATTGCTTTGATGAGCCTGGAACACCTGAAACTACAAAAAAATTGGATAACATTTGAGTGTCTTCTAAAATAGTCCAATTCGACGATCAGGTGAAAACTAGTTAAGAGTTATGGCAACAAAGTAGTTGACCTCCGAATTTCAGTTTATCGATTATGTGGTTCGCACCAGTTGCCCCATTCCTATGCCTGAATCGATAAATAGAAGATATCTACGACTCAATCGAGCAATGCGAATTCTCGATGGAGACCTTCTAAAAGGTTTTTACATTTGGAATTTTTTGGTTCATGATTTAATCTCAGGAATGAGCGAATTTGGCAGGAATCATTTTCAAATCGATGAGTTCATATCAAGTTAGTTGCCTAAACAATTTCCTAATCCTTTTTTTCCAAGCTTACATTCTTTTTTTAAATATTGTTATTATAAAAATGGTCCATATCAGAAATTCGGGGGCATATTCATGCTTTGAGCGAGGAGAAGGCGGAAGAACTTTATCATATTATAGAAAAGAGTCAGTTTTACGACTATAATCTCTTCAAAAAGACGTTAAGACGAAAAAATGGGTTGCATAATTAACCTTTTTTTCAGAGCGAGTGTCTAACCAGAATGATCTGATTAATTTCTACAAAGGTGGGTTCAACATGACATTCTCAATTTCTTTACATAATTTATTTAAAGAATTGGCGAATGGACCATTGATTAACTTTCCGTCATAGAACTATTCGTAAGAAATTATTTTATCCATAGCTTGGTTATTTGGCAATTCCAATTCGAAATCATCCAGTTGCCTACTTCAAATCGTACACGATTCCAACGACCGATTGAGATTCAACACTTTATCGTTCATTAGAGAACTGGTGCAGAATATTCTGGAAATCGTGAGTTTTCCTTATTTTTTAGATGCTCTGAAAAGTGAAATTGCATCCGGAACGTAAAATTCGCTAATCATTCTCATCACAGCACATTTTCTCTGGAGCGTGCGCTAATATGACCCTGAATGGAAACCAAACCGTAATGATGCAATACCTGGACCGAATGAGCACGAAAATCGAACAAATCGGGTCTCATGTCGACAAATGGATTGAGGGTACACTGGTAAGTTATGAGGCATTATTTTCTCAGAAATTATTGTCAGGCTCTCGACTGGCCTCTGATAAGTGCTGATTATGTCATCGGGAAGCTTAGTGAATCAAAGTCCCCGATAGAGGAGAAAGAATACAATGAAACTGCGAGAATTATCAAAGAAGAATTGGAATTGAGAGGCCCTGGGAGGTTAGTTATTTCGAAAATCAAACTAAAAATTACTTTTTTTCAGTATGAGCTATCAAGTAATTATCAATGCTCACAAAACGGAGAAGACTGAGTGGTTCATGCATTCCCCTGACAACAACTCGTATTATAAAATCATTAATCAACGCGGAATCGATGCCCACATCTTCCAATATTCGAAGGATCTGAAGAAGAAATCGTTGAATAAGGAAGATGAAGTGAAGATTGAACGGATTAAAGTTACGGTTGATAACCTACTGAGGTGAGCCCACCGAATATTCGAAAATTGTGTGAAAATTGCAGATCAAATGCTCCATCGACTGCTGAGGCTGCTTTCAACTTGTTAAATGAGAGGCTCAAGAAGCTCTGCGACATTGGCGGATTCAGATCCGTGCTGATAATCCGTCAAAACTCGATCTTCAAGTCTCATTCGATCGTAAATGTTGGCTATTCACTTGATGGGGAGGCAGAGGATGATATGGATGAGAACCTTGGCTCTAAGAATATATTCCAACTGGATGTGTTCGATACCAGCCCTAGATTTGATAATATTCATTGGAAATTATTATTCTTTGTTTAAAGCAATCACTCCCGGAACAAATAAATTGTTTATCAATGATTATCACTGGAGTACAACTCACACAAAGAACACCACCTTCCAGTGCACATTGTCAAACATTGGAGTATTATCAAATACATCTACTTGCCTATTTACTCCAATATCGTCAGTATGTCCGACATGGATAACTGCATTCGACTCGAAAAGTGAATTCAGGCGAAGAATAAGGACAGAACTGAATCCATTATCACTGCAGAGAGGACCGATTGAATCGTTGAGTAACTTCCAAGTTGAATGAGCGGTTTGGGGCTGATTTGTCCTGAACAATCGTGTTTTTCAAGCAAAAATTCGTAAAATTAGTAAAATGATTAAAAATCACCTGATCGCATCTTCAATAATCTTTCTCTTCTCCTTGAGCCAGTTCTCTCCATTATAAGCCCGAATCGAATCTTCCTTGTCAAATCGGAATATGTGAACATCAAGTCCTCGCATATTTGTGAAATTCGCGTGCGAAGTCGAGTCTAGCGTATCAATATGCCAAGATTCACTCGGCATGTGCTTGGTGACAAGCACTTGATAGCCATTGCTGAAAAACAGACTTCATGGATCAAAACAACAACAAAAACAACAACAAACAAACAAACAATAACAAACCTCTCCGGTCCACGCAATCCAAACTCCTCCTTGACCAACAGCGCAGTCTCGTTGTACGATTCCTCGTGAATCCTCGTAGTTTGTGTGCCATTAGATGTGAGTTTATCGAGCGTATAGTACAAGCTGACTACGGGCCACTCGAGTTCCTGCATTTTTGAAATTGTACTGTAAATATTATTTTATGGATGAAAATAAACTTCATAGGACCGGTCACAAACAATCAAAGATGCCAAGTAGAGCTCAAAATACGAGTCAACGCCTCTACATTTCACGCACTCTCTCGCTCGATCGACAGGCGAGAGAGGGAGAGTGTGAAGTAGGGATGGCTTGGCAAGAAATGCCTCTATTCATTCTACTCTCGCCTTCGTGGCCGGTGAGAGAGTATGCGAATTAAAGAGACGATTTTTTGCGAAGCCATCCAAAGCCCAATAAGCCCAAAAAGATAAACGCACCCAAATCTGGTCCACAAATCGGCGCATGTGCGTTTCGATCTTTTCGTGATTTTCGTCCTCGTGTTTCATTGAAAATTCCCGTGTTTCATCGTTGTAATACGCCCTGCTGCAGGCCATTTCGAGAAAGCGCTAAAATGATAGTTTACTCGAGTATTTTATCAGAAACCCGACAGCAAATGGTATAAAATAGATAAAAAAAAACTCACCAATCTCTGAAAATCGTAGTTCAGTCCTCGCAAGAATTGCACCATGCGCTCTCTCGTTTGATTGCTTGTTTTGTAGATGGAATAGAGCGGGCATCTGAGAAGAGTAAATTTGATTTTGTTAATCGTAGTCATCATTGAAACTGACCTGTATTTCTCAATTCCAGAGGTCTTTAATCGGAGACCTGAAATATTCAGTTTTCCAAAAATATAACTGAAGTGGCCAACTCACTTTCGTAAAATTGCTCAAGATCGTGAGAAGTCAGTTGTTGCGCTGTAATTTTGAAGATTATCCGTTATTATCCTTTATTTACCCCATGAATTAAAAAAAACTTACCGTTTCTCAATATCTTGAATAACTCTTCTTCCTTTTCATCGCTTAGGTTGTCGAAGCGCGCGCGAAATTCTTAAAGGAAGACAATTAATAAAAAAATAATAAAAAATATATTCAAACTTGATTTTGCCTTCTCATAGCCTTCATCTCTCGGGTAGATGAAGTCTTAAAAAACATGTTTTTTTTTATTTTAGTATAACACAAGTCGCTCAAAAATGGAAAAAATACTCACTTGCGATCTTAGTCGATCTCTTTCTGCGCCTTTTCTTATCAACAATCGAGGTGAGAACCGGGCAACGCGAGACGATCCATGTTTTGTAGTACTGCAAAGGAAGAAGATTGTTTCTGAGTTTTTACGTGATATCTAGAGCTCGAAATACGAGTCACCGTCTCTTCATTCTCCGTACTCTCTCGTCCGTAGACCGGGCGAGAGAGACGGTGACTCGTACTTCGAGGTCTAGCGATACCCAAAGAGGAAAACGACAACAAAACTCACGACATACACGTCAATGGACAAGGAACAACGAGTGCAAGCTTCTCTGAACAGTTCTCGAGTGCCATTCGACCTTCCGATAACCGGATCCGTAAATAGGTCGTTCGCTAGGTGAATCTCCTCGAAGAGCAGGTCAACACTCTGAAAAAAGCGATAAAAAGTTGAAAATTTGAGTGAAAGTCATAATTGTTATACTGAATATTAATAATTTGTCGATAAATTAAACATTATAGAATAAAAAAACCCACCTTCAAGTAGTTAAAGCTCGGTGCGCCCTGCATATAGGAAGCAAAGCTATCCATCATTTGGGGGTTGCGGACTGAAGATGGATATTAAGCGAAGATCCAGATCGGATTCTAAAAAACAATGTCAATGGAAAAGCAAATGCCAAACATCTATAGTGCTCCCGCATCTCCCTGTACAGCTGAGCCAATTCCTTGTTCTCTCCTTCCATTTTGGCTCGCAGTCGGCGGGCGAGGTTGACGACGTTCTGGAACAACATTTATATTCAACGAGGGAGTAAAAAAAGAAGAGACTGTCATCCCTATTCAGGAAGCAATAATAACATCAATTTTTATGATTAGTACGTTTGAATTAGGCTTACTCTAGTGACTGACAAAATAAAACGGAAAAAATCTTACATCACTCGAGTCCGCTTGCGATAAGTACTCTCTTTAGAGAGCTAGCGAACGCATCCCTTGATGGCTTAGTGGTAGTGCGTCTGCCTTGGTGTCCGCACCTCGTTTGCTCGACTCCACCCCGCAGCAGAAGGTTTTGCCAAGGCCAGAGATAAACAGCGGAAGTCGGAACAAAACAATTACGCGCGTACTAAAACTTTTGAAAATGAAGCACAATTCTGCGCATCATTTTTTCTTTGATCTTTCTTCATGGAAAGTTTTAGAAGAATATAGGGCACCTCTTGCGAAATGCGCAACTTTGTGCTCGCACTCTAACGTACCAAATTACGACATTTAAGTTTTCAATTCCATTTTTGACCTACTCAAAGATAAAAGTTCATGTTGCGCATCTGGGAGGTAATAGATAAGGTCGTTAGCTACAGAATCTTCTTTAGCACGATCGATTTCGTTGCGAATTGAGACTG
>LS566865.1:97300-108315 GCA_900490775.1 Pristionchus maxplancki
CAATGCGCTCGATGCTGATCACTGTGCTGCTCTTGGCCCTTCCGGTGTACTGCGATGGTAGGAATTATGGAGGAATGATCTCGCTCTCTCATTTTTGCATGCTCTCTCGCTTCTCTAACCGACGAGAGAGCATTCTAAACGAGAGAGGCTCGTGCCGAATTGTCATCACTAGTAGGAATAATGATCTTTTCGGGTTCTTAACCACATAAGAATTGCAGTGCTCTCGGATACGAAAGAGTATCTGGCCCTCTTGAAATCGATCGACACTCGAGGAGATCCGATCGAGGTCAGTCAATTGGTCCCATAAATAAACTACCATAAATAAACTCGAGCAGCAAATGATCGATTACTGTAACTTTGAGTCACGGTAGTTTGACACAGTCCCAACTCCTGTGCTCTAAAGCCCCGAATAGTGTTTTTTCCCCATTATTTAACAGATACAAAACATATTGACTAAATCTGTATCTAAGGCTCTCCGAGACGTCACCTCTAAGACGCGACGTCTCTACACAGCTGCCATTCCAGTCAGCGCCCTGCTCGCTCTTGCAGATGACCGTTGATCAGAAGTGAGACTATTTTTATTAATAATTATTTTTATTAATAACCTTTTTAACCAAGCATACGTGCTTTTTTAAAATCTTATTGTTATAAAAATGGTCCATATCAGAAATTCGGGGGCATATTCATGCTTTGAGCGAGGAGAAGGCTGAAGAACTTTATCAAATTATGGAAAACAGTCAGTTTTACAACTATAATCTCTACTAAAAGACGTCAAGATGAAAAAATGGGTTGCATAAACAACTTTTTTTCAGAGCGAGTGTCTAACCAGAATGATCTGATTAATTTCTACAAAGGTGGGTTCTTGAGATTCTCAATTTCTTTACATAATTTTTTTAAAGAATTGGCGAATGGACAATTGATTAACTTTCCGTCATGGAACTATTCGTAAGAAATTATTTTCTTTTTTTCTTTTGGCAATTCAAATTCGAAATCATCCAGTTGCCTACTTCAAATCGTTCACGATTCCAATGATCACTTGAGATTCAACTCATTGTCATTCATTAGAGAACTGGTGCAGAATATTCTCAAAATTGTGAGTTTTCCTTATTTTTTAGATGCTCTGAAAAGTGAAATTGCATCCGGAACGTAAAATTCGCTAATCATTCTCATCACAGCACATCTTCTCTGGAGCGTGCACAAATATGACCCTCAATGGAAACCAAACCGTAATGAGGCAATACCTGGACCGAATGAGCACGAAAATCGAACAAATCGGGTCTCATGTCGACAAATGACAAATGGATTGAGGGTACACTGGTAAGTTATGAGGCATTATTTTCTCGGAAATATTGATTTGGAAAATCAAACTATTGTCAGGCTCTCGACTGGCCTCTGATAAGTGCTGACTATGCCATCGGAAAGCTTAGTGAATCAAAGTCCCCGATAGAGGAGAAAGAATACAATGAAACTGCGAGAATTATCAAAGAAGAACAAGACAGCACAGATTATCAAAGAAGAGCTGGAATTGAGAGGCCCTGGCAGGTTAGTTGCAGTAGAAATCCAGCTAATAAATGGCTTTGTTTCAGCCAAAGCTATCAAGTAATCGTTACTGCTCACAAAACGGAGAAGACGGAGTGGTTCATGCATTCCCCTGACAACAACTCGTATTCTAACATCATTAATCATCGCGTAATTGATGCCCATATCTTCCAATATTCAAAAGATCTGAAGAAGAAATCGTTGAATAAGGAAGAAGAAGAGAAGATTGAACAAATTAAAGTGTCGATTGATCACCTACTGAGGTGAGCTCACAGAACTTTAAAAAATATGTAAATAAATATTGCAGATCAAACCCTCCCTCGACTGCAGAGGCTGCTTTCAACTTGCTTAATGAGAAGCTCAAGAAGCTCTGCGACATTGGTGGATTTAGATCAGTGCTGATATTCCGTCTGAACTCGCTCTTCGAGTCTCATTCGATCGTAAATGTAGGGTATTCACTTGATGGGGAGGCAGAGAATGAGATGGATGAGAACCTTGGCTCTAAGAATATATTCCAACTGGATGTGTTCGATACCAGCCCTAGATTTGATAATATTCATTGGAAAATTGTATTCTTTGTGTGAAAACTGTACAGGCTAAATAATTATTTGTTCAAATTTGTTGAACAGTAAAATTTTACACGCTGTATCTAATGTTCAAATGATCTGACTTTCCTGTATAAAAGAGTGTTTATCAGCTCAAGAAGGACGAAGAAAGGCATATTTATCCTGACAACGATACATGATTCAAACAAAGAACACCACCCTCCAGTGCACATTGTCAAACATTGGAGTATTATCGAATACATCTACTTGCCTATTAACTAAGATATCATCAGTATGACCGACATGGATCATAGCTGACGACTCGAAAAATGAATTCTGGCGAAGAATAAGCACAGATCTGAAGCCATTATCACCGCAGAGAGGACCGATGGTATCGTTGAGTAACTTCCAAGTCGATTGAGCTGTTTTTGGTTGATTTGTCCTGAATAATCGAGTCTTTCAAGCAAAAATCGTTAAATAAGATTAAAAATCACCTGATTGCATCTTCAATAATCACTCTTTTCTCCTTGATCCACTTCTCTCCATTCTCAGCCCGAATCGAATCTTCTTTGTCATATCGGAATATGTGAATGTCGACTCCGCGCATATTTGTAAAATTCGCGTGCGAAGTAGAGTCTAGGGAATCGATATGCCAGGATTCACTCGGCATGTGCTTGGTGACAAGCACTTGATAGCCAGTGCTGAAAAACAGACTTCATGGATCAAAACAACAACAACAACAACAACAACAACAACAACAACAACAAACAATAACAAACCTCTCCGGACCGCGCAATGCAAACTCCTCCTTGACCAGCAGCGCAGTCTCGTTGTACGATTCCTCGTGAATCCTTGTAGTTTTTGTGCCATTGGATGTGAGTTTATCGAGTGTATAGTACAAGCTGACTACGGGCCACTCGAGTTCCTGCAATTTGGAAGTATGTATTTTCATTGTAAAAAATATTTTTGGGAAGAATAGGAAATACTAGCTCGCATAAGTAAGTGCGTTTTTTACGTTCACGGAAAGCGGCTCAAAGGGCAGGTCAGAAATGATCACAGGAACCAATTAAAGCTCGAAATACAAGATTACCTCTCAACATTTCACGCACTCGATCGACGGGTGCAGAATGAAGAAACTTCGACCAACTCTAGCCTACACTCTAGTCCCGTATTTCCAGGTTTAGTGGCGAAAAAGGCTGCTCACCCAAATCTGGTCCACAAATCGGCGCATGTGCGTTTCGATCTTTTCCTGATTTTCGTCCTCGTATTTCATTGAAATTTCCCGTGTTTCATCGTTGTAATACGCCCTGCTGCAGGCCATTTCGAGGAAGCGCTGAAATGACAGCTTATTTGAGTATTTTATAGGGTTTCCTTTTTCAGGTGGCGCCTAGGCCGCCTGAACTCATTATCCATCTTTAACAATGGAATGAATAAAGCCTAATTGACCTAGCGAGAGAGAGAAGAGAAAGTGAGCAGGCGGCCTAGGCGCCTATTTCTCTCATTCTTCACCACGAGGAGTGGTCGACCGTGTTCTTCGAGCAAAGAATGTGGGAAATGAGCGAGATTGGGATATGTTTCAACTTGGCGCACCCCAGTTTTCAATGCAAAAAACCGCACGATTCGAGATTGAGAGTGAGGAATGACCTGGCAGGTCAGATTAGGCGAACAATGGAATTTGACCTGTCAGGTAAGGCGACCTTCTCGCTCTTACCTGATCAGGTCAAATTACCTGAAAAAGGAAACCCTAGTATTTTATCAGAAACCCGACAGCAAAAGGTATAAAAAAAGATAAAAAAACTCACCAATCTCTGAAAGTCGTAGTTCAGTCCTCGCAAGAATTGCACCATGCTCTCTCTCGTTTTATTTGTTGCTTTATAGATGGAGTAGAGCGGGCAACTGAGAAGATTAAATATTGTTAATCGTAGTTATCATTAAAGCCGACCTGTACTTCTCAATTCCAGATGTCTTTAATCTGAGACCTGAAATATTTGGTTTTTCAAATATAAGTGAATTGGCCAACGCACTTTCGTAAAATTGCTCGAGATCTTGAGAAATCAGTTGTTGCGCTGTAATTTTGAACATTATCCGTTATTATCCCTTTCTACCCCATGAATTTAAAAATGCTTACCGTTTCGCAATATCTTGAATAACTCTTCCTCCTTTTCCTCGCCTATGTTGTCGAAGCGCGCGCGAAAATCTTCAAGGAAGACAATTAATAATAAAAATATATAATAAAAAATCTATACAAACCTGACTTAGCCTTCTCATAGCCTGCATCGCTCGGGTAGGTGAAGTCTTGAAAAACACGTTTACTTTTATTAATCGGTAAGAAATTCTAGTTTAAGTCGTTCAAAATAAAGAAAAACTTACTTGCGACCTCAATCGATCTCTTTCTTCGCCTTTTCTTATCAACAATCGAGGTGAGAACCGGGCAACGCGAGACGATCCATGTTTTGTAGTACTGCAAATGAAGAGCATTTCCTCTGAGTTTTCACGTATTATCTAGAGCTCGAAATACGAGTCACCGTCTCTTCATTCTCCGTACTCTCTCGTCCGTAGACCGGGCGAGAGAGACGGTGACTCGTACATCGAGATCTAGCGATACCCAAACAGGAAATCGCCAACAAAACTCACTACATACACATCAATGGACAAGGAACAACGAGTGCAAGCTTCTCTGAACAATTCTCGAGTGCCATTCGACCTTCCGATAACCGGGTCCGTAAATAAGTCGTACGCTAGATGAATCTCCTCGAAGAGCAGGTCAACACTCTGCAAAAAGCGATAAAAAGTTGGAAATTTGAGTTGTAGGCTCGTAATTTCTCGTACATAGTGAAAATCAATATTGTTATACTAAAAAATTAATAATTTGGCGACAAATTAAACATTATCAGAGACTATCTGAGAGAATTGAGATACTTCCTTCAGGGTCCGTACAACGATTTTGGACCCTATGCTCAAAAAATGGCCCTAGGGGTACTTTTTCATGTAAAGTCCGAAAATCGACCTTAGGAAGCCGTATCTCTAACCCCTAATTCCCTGTGGCACACTCTACCCTGCCAGGGGGCAAATGCAATTTCGCGAGGGGGCTCCAAACCCCTACAAATTATATACCATTTTGTAGATCTCGACGAGACAAACATTTTTTGTGTTGGAAGTGAAAGGCTAGCTCTTCTGTGAAAAAAAATATTTTGGTCGAAAGTTTTATTTTTCGCACCCTGAAAAATTTTTTGTCTGCCCGTGCAAATTAAACTTTTTCATTTTGTTCGCCGTCCTTTTTTACCCCTGTATACATTTTTTCAATAGGATATCTTTTGGGGAAAGTTGTTTCGTGGCCCGCCGAAAGAGCGCAACCTCGTTTTTTTCAGCTTTTTGGGATTTTTGAACTCGAAAAAACTTTTAAATTTGAATCTACCAAGATCAGTTTTTCATTAAAAACAACTAATATGGGTCGTAACAATAAATTCTAAGAGTTGGAGAAGAATCGAAGCGAAAAATATTTTTTGAATTATCTTGATTTTTTGGCGTATTTGAGAAATTTTTCGTCGAAATTTTTTCCCTCGGATTCACTTCCAACTCTCAGAAAATGTTGTTATGGCCCATATTAGTTGTTTTCAGTGAAAAACTGCACTTGGTAGATGCAAATTCAAAAGTTATCCGATTTCAAAAATCCGAAAAAGCTGAAAAAAACGAGGTTGCGCTCTTTCGACGAGCCACGAAACAACTTGCCCCAAAAAATATCCTTTTGAAAAAATGTACGCAGAGGTAAAAAAGGACGGCGAACAAAATGAAAAAGTTTAATTTGCACGGGCCGACAAAAAATTTTTCAGGGTTCGAAAAATAAAACTTTCGACCAAAATATTTTTTTCGCAGAAGAGTTAGCCTTTCACTTCCAACACAAAAAAATGTTTGTCTCGTCGAGATCTACAAAATGGTATATAATTTGTAGGGGTTTGGAGCCCCCCTCGCGAAATTGCATTTGCCCCCTGGCAGGGTAGAGTATGCCACAGGGAATGGGTGGTTAGAGATACGGCTTCCTAAGGTCGATTTTCGGACTCTACATGAAAAAGTACTCCTTGGGACATTTTTTGAGCATAGGTTACAAAATCGTTGTACGGCCCTATCTAAATTCTCTCAGATAGTCTCTGTTATGGAATAAAAAAAACCCGCTTTCAAGTAGTTCCAGCTGGGTTCGCCCTGTAGATAGGAGGCGACGCTTTCCATCATTTGGGGGTTGCGGACTAAAAATAGACATTATCAGTCAGTAGCGGATTTGCAAAATTGAGCTTTCGAAAGCGGAAGAATGGAATCAAATCAATCCACAAGCGACCGGGAAATCTCAAATCCGGAGACAAAGTCAAACGCCAAACATCTGTAGTGCTCCCGCATCTCCTTGTACAGCTGCGCCAATTCCCGGTCCTCTCCTTCCATTTTTGCTCGCAGTCGGCGGGCGAGGTTGACGACGTTCTGGAACAACATTTATATTGAACGAGGGAGTAAAAAAAAGAAGAGACTGTCATCCCTATTCAAGAAGCACTAATAACCTCAATTTTTATGATTGAGTACGTTTGAATTCGGCTTACTCTAGTAACTGACAAAATAAAACGGAAAAATTCTTACATCACTCAATTCCGCTTGCGATAAGTACTCTCGCGTGTCGGTCGCAACTATAACGGTTATTTTCATCCCATAAATCAGTTAAAAATAATCATGGCTTCATTTCAGGCCCGCAAAGCGGGAAACGGGCAATTAATCGAATCGTAGTGACTCACTATCGCTTGTTGTCTGCACGACAAGAAGTAAGGAAGCGAGCAATACAGGGCGCATTGTGCCCTGAAACATGTCAAAATGGTTACATTTATTCATGAAACGAAGTGAGACGAGTGAATAAAATACGGAAAAACGGAAGGAGGGGGAAGTAGCGAAGGAAGAGACATTCACGTGACCCAAGTGATCGATGGGCTAATCTAGCGATTGGGGTGGTGAGAGGGAGGAGAGGTGTTACAGCTTGTCTCACGAGACTGGGGTCTCGACGCTGCGCTAACATCTTAAGAGCAATTCTGGGTTTTACACCCCTATTTCTTATCCTAATAATGGATATCAAAGACGATTTCAGCACCCGATGCGCCCATTCCTGTTATTATTCCTTCTTCCAACGATTCTATGCGATGGTTAGACATCTATTCTACACATTTTGCTGTTTATTCTTTCCCTTCGGCAACTCCTTTCAGTGCTCTCTGACACTAAAGCATATCTTGACCACTTGCAATCGTTTGATTATCGGTCGGACGCGATCAAGGCCCTCCGAGACTTCACTGGCGGTATTAGAAGGTACTTCACTCACGAACAAGTAACTCCTCGACTTTAGGTGAAGGGTAAAGGTAAAGGTGACACCGTTATTCTAGGCACTTGTGTCCTGCGGTGAGCCACTGCTAGGCCAGTGAACAATTACGACTTTAGGGAAAACTACAAAAAATATTGATTTGAGCCTCTCCCAAGCCGCTATTCCCGTCAGCGCGTTGCTTGCAAGAGAAGTGAGGGCAATTGAACAACGAGCAGAGGTTAGAGTACTTCTCATCTGTCCGTAGTGTTACGCTCTTTGGTTTATCGGCAAAATAAGAGAAAAAATGCCTTGTCAGTCGAACTCAACCGAGGGCAGAGCTCTAGCTCTTCTCCACCAGGGAATGCTGGAGTGGTTTAAAGGTAAATTACGAATTCGTTCCTCGATTCAGAGTAATACCTCAGGAACGGGAAATCGCACGAATTACAAGCAAGTGCCGCAAGGAATGTACGGCCCTTGGACGGAGGGCTGGCTCGGAGCTTACGATAGTGTAAGATTAGCACACACCAGTACCAGGTACCAGGTCTGGTTAACAGGTACTGGTACCAGGGAATTTCGGTTTGCCACTGGTAAATCAGAATGGTTAGCAGAGTTTCGAAAACGAGTGAATACAACTAGTGGTTACAATCACTTACAGGAGGTTTCCAAGGCGCTATACATGATGCAAGCGTCTTATTCGAGGCTAACCGACCCAACGGATAAGTATGGTAAAGACGGCTACGGACGTGGCTGCAGCGAGAGCAGACCGGAGAATGCGCTAGCCGTAAGTTCGAAATACGGGTAATCGTCTCTTCATTTCACACACTCTCTCACCCGTCAGAGAGATGAAAGAGTGTATAGACTCCATTGTAACGCTTGTAAGTAGTTACATTGTGGACAATTGCTAGATATTTTCAGTTTATCGACCTGGTGTTCCGGAAAAAGTGTTCGATGCCAACAGAACAGTCAAATCAAAGACACTTACGAATGAATCGAGCAATGCGAATTATGGATGCAGAATTGATGAGAGGTTAGTAATCCAGGACTTCAAGCGCACTGCAGTTCCCCTCTCCCGCTACCGTACCTCGCCCTGCTACCGTACTACCCTACCCGACCTCTCTATTAGATTTTTTTCGAAGACTTGACCGCTCTTAATGATGTCCTCTTAAATTTTAAAATTCGTGATACTTCCTAATTATAACATTTAGGAAAGAACAATCGAGACGAAAAAGAAATCTTCACATGCAAAGCAAGTAAGGCCGATTTTTCGAAACATTCTCGTTCAAAGAAGTCTACGTATTTAAAGTAAATATCGATAACGTTATTTACAGAGATTCGTGGGCGACTGCACACTCAAACTGAAAAACAAGCAGAGAAACTGTTCAGTGCAATGGAAAACAGTTAGTTTGACTGAGTTTAATAATTTTATTGATACTTTTCAGCTAGCGTAAAAACAGTCTGGGATTTGGAGAGCGCATACAAAGATTTGGCAAATGGTCTTTTGGTAAACACCTCATCGCCAAATGCTTTGTTAGTTTTTCTTTATTTCTAGTGTTTAATCAATTTATTTCAGCTGCTACCTAAGCCTCAACGATGATGTCAACAATCATCTGAGGTCCGCTCAGATGTCCCTAGTTCATGAATTGTTGAAAGACCTTCTGAGAGTTGTGAGTGCTGGTCCTAGATAAAAGGATAAATTTAGATCGATAATTTGAATATTTTCAGCACATCTTCACCGGTGCATGTGCTAATATGACATTTGATGGAAACAAAGCAGTAATGAACGAATATTTGGATCGAGTGAACGCGAAAATTGAGCAGATCGGAAACTATGTCGACAAGTGGCTCCCAGAATCTCAGGTTGGCATTTTCGAAATTCAATAACTTCTTGATTTTTACGTTTTTCAGGCCCTCGACTTTCCGCTTGTGAGCATGGCCTATGTCAAAGCAAATTTCACCGATTCTGAATCGACGATTGAAAAGGCGGATTACAACAAGACAGCACAGATTATCAAAGAAGAGCTGGAATTGAGAGGCCCTGAGAGGTAAGTTGTGGCAGAAATCCAACTATACATCATCTTGTTACAGTCAGAGCTATCACATTATTGTCACTGAGCCGTTGGCCGAGAATGAATCATGGTATATCCATTATATCGACAACAATACCCATGCTAACATCATCAACCTGCGCGGAGTGAACGCCCATATCTTCCAACTTGATCGAGGAGTCTTAAATCGATCAGCAAATGCCGAAAAGTTATTTAACGAGAAGAAAGAGGCGATTGAATCCGCTCTCAGGTTAGTATAGCATGGTGATATAGTGAGAAAAGTTGATATTTCCATGTCAAAGTCTTCTAATTCGTCCCTCGCTGCCTGGGAAGTGCTCAACGATATTATCCGCCCTTTATCCGGCGAGATCGGCATCAAGACAGTGCTCATTCTTCGCACGAGCGCTCTTTTCAGTTCAAAACTTGATTTTGGACAGTCATTCTGCGGTGAAGAAGAATCGAGGAGAGTTTATCAACTGGAGTTCGTTGATAAGTCACCGTTGTTCACTAATGTGCATTGGAAGCTGTTCTTCTTTGTGTAAACTGGTCTAAAAATAAAGGAATATTGGCTGTGGTCAGATTCTACTTTTAATTAAGAAGCCAGAGAAATATTTTTCGCCGGATTAGAACAATTTATCGACAATCTGCACTATTTCAGAGAATAACAATTAATAGACGGCGGAAAATTAGAAGAATCCGCCAGGCCTACATACGATAGCGAACAGCTTTCACACGCAAGATTAGTACACACGATCTGTAGAGATTCCAAGGTTTCATCCGTTGCGTTCATTTCTAGGGAATGGGGAGTCTCGCGATAGGAAGCTGAACATAGGAAAAATTAAGTTAGAATGAAGAGAAAGACCGCATTACCTCTATTGAATTTGCATTGACATTATCCACGTGATAGACTTCAGAAAAGCGTTCGATCGAGTCGAATGGCCGGCAGTTTGGCACTCTCTGCATTTACAAGGAATCCACTCCTCGTTGATAGACCTGTTGAGACGATTCTACGAAGGTACTCAAACACGAATCCAAGTGAACGAGAGTGCAGTAGAAGTAAATGTGAGACGTGGCGTCAAGCAGGGAGATACCATATCCCCTAAATTATTCAATTGTGTCTTGCGCATGTCACTCGACACTATAGATTGGGAAAGAACAGGAATTGTTATAAATGGAGAACGATTAACAACATTATCATATGCTGATGATCTTGTTCTGGTGGCCAGAAATCGCGTCGATTTGAAGCTAATGTTAGAAAAAGTAATAAGTGCCGTAGGAGCCGTTGGCCTCGAAGTGCATGCTGGAAAAACGACCTTATTGACTTCTAGTGAGACAAATAGAAAGGCAATCGAAACGAGTGATGAGATGTTTGAATACAAAGATGGAACCAAATATTTGGGAAGCTGGATCTCTTTACCTATCGAACCTTCTACGGAGATCAAAAGGAGAATCCAATGCGCTTGGTTAGCATGGAGAAACATCGGTCATCTATTGAAACATCATACTGTAAGCAAAGATATAAGAAGGCGAGCATTCAATGCTTGTATTATGCCGACCGCTTTG
>LS566865.1:110274-121491 GCA_900490775.1 Pristionchus maxplancki
CGATGGACCAGAAGAATGACGATATGGATACCTTACGACCGTGTCAAAAATAGAACTCAAGGACGACCGCGCGAAAGATGGAGGGACGAGCTTACAAGAAGAAAGGGCATTAATTGGTGGAGTATGACTAAAGAAGAATGGAATGCCTAGTCCCTGATCAGCGCAACTTTGCGACCCTGATAAAATCTGTATCTGTATCCACGTTGAAATCGACCAAATTGATCTCGAGTGTCCGAATTTATGTCGGACAAACTGTAAGGATTCGATTTTTAAGAGATGAACGGACAGAAATGAGTAAAGAAAGTGTGAGAAGAGGAAAACAAGGAGCGAATGGGGAGTGAGAGACGGGCACCTCTGCTCTGACTGCCTTTGTGAGGAAAGAAGGAAGGGGAGGAGTAGGACAGTGGGTTGAGTCATTTTGAGTGAACAAAGAAGAGGAAGAAGAAATGTGAGGAAAAGGGGTGATTTATCTCATCTGGCAGTGATGATTTCTTATGCGGGATTCATAGTCGACAAAAGCTGATGGATCACTCTCTCCATTCGGCGCACTGTCGCGCTGATCGACCGGTTGAGAGACTGCGTAGAATGAAGAGAGTGATCAATCAGCTTTTGTCGACTATGAAGAAGACATAAGACCGATCAGAAAATGTGATAAACTGGATATTGATTCTGCCGGATTGGCACCATTTATCGACAACAAATCAACAAAAAATACAGTCGGTTGTGATTTTTTTTCCCAGTGTTGATCTTTACTCCTTAAATTTGTTGTAGTTTCCTTCTCTTCTCTATCGGCATGGTGGTGCGGGAAGTAATCGATCGTAGCATTGAAGTCAGATGTGATGATTGTTCCGCGGATGATCTGGAGAACGTATTGTGAGCAAAGGTCAATATTCGAAACGGCGAGAGTGTTTGACCGAATGGAGATTGTTGAATCAAACACTCTCTTGCACTAAATAAGGGTAATTGAACTAGATGCTGCTAACTAGAGATGTCTAAACGAAACGCGGAATAACCCTCATCTCATTCCCCACTCTCACTCATTCCGCAACTCGGTCGTATCGGCTCACTCCGCATTGAGAGGGAACCGGTTCGGCCGAGATGCGGAATAGGGAATGAGAAGGAAAATGATGCGGAATTGCGGAATAAATTCCGCATTGACAACCCTACTGCTAACCTCTTATTCCTTGAAGTATTTGATGCGATGAAGTGATTGAATATTGTTATTGCATTTTTGAAGCGACTGTCCGAATGTAGATCGGACGAACTGGAATTCGACAATGAAAACAAAACTAGCGAAGTAGTCATGATACAAAGCGCGCAACGTTATGTAAAAACTGTCTGAAAATATCTAGAGCAAATGAGGGACGGCAGGGAGAAGAAGGGTGGGAAGATGGGAAGTAATCGAAGTAAATAGTAAGTAAGAGAGGCTCTCTTCTGTCTCATTCGAGTGACGGTCTTTGTCTGCGGGAGAGGGGAGAAAGAGGAGGAGGAGGAAGAGAAAGAAAAGTTCAATGGGATGATTCATCTTTAGTGTAAGAGAAGGGAGTAGAAATATCGGAACGGATGCAATATCCTATTGTAATATCATCAGATGAGATCCGACAGAGATTCAAAGGTTGTCGAAGTTAAATATCCAAGACGAATACAATTCTTGATCGATTGCAATATTCAGTCATCGGCATGTGCATTTTATACCTTTATCGCTACAAAACATGCGCGAATACACAATAAAGCAGTGGATTTCGAAAGTCATCGAGTACTAGAGAACTTAGAGCGATTATACACACACTAAACAGGAGCCAGTGGGGACAATTAGCGACGATAGCAGAGGCGATAATCGATTGTCGACAGGGTTCGATCAACCCAACTTCGGCATTGAAGACTATTCTCATTTTTGTTCTCTCATTTACTCTCAATTTCGACCTCATGATGCGGAAGATATCACAACTGCTCTCGCAAGTCCTCTTCTCTATTGGTACAGTCTGGAAAATGGGCAAATTATTAGCTTTGTCTATAATGGGTTACTGAATATACCGCTTCTTCATTTTCCACTTTCTCTCTCGCCCGATCGACTGGTGATCGACTGAACGACGAAGGTAACGTTACTCACCTCTGATATATCATACCGAAGTAATGATTAATGGAGGAATTTATTTTTGAAGCTTCAAGGGAAAGTCCGAATGTAGACCGGACAATCTGAAAATCAATACTACTGTAAATTGAGTGAGAGCAAAGATGAGAAAAGAAGAGGATGAAAAGAGATGAATAAGAGACGACTGTCCCGCGATAGGAAAGCAACGATTTTGAAGGATGAAAGACAGAAGAGGACGGTGAAAGAAGTGATTCATCCGGAGTGTAAGAGAGACTGGAGACGTTGGATGAGAAAGAAACATCTCGTTGTAATAGCATGCACGTAAAGATAGGAACACATGTGAGCACATCGAAAGATCTACACAAATTCACAAACAAGTACAACAATATTATAAACCACACTATTTTTCATAAATCGACCGCTGTTTCCACAAAATAAAAAAATTTAAGAGCGAAAAATGTCGCGTTTCTCAACCGCGAATACTGTATCTGGGGTACTGTAGGATACGGTAGATATATTTTATGGTCCAAGAAGTATCAGGTGAAAAGTGGAACCATGTTCCGATATATCACAAAATTACAATTGGGGTACGGTAGTTACAACGTTAGATTACAGTATCCAAAAAAAGAAAGTTGGGGTACGGTAGTTACAATAGGAGCCGTATCCTACAATTAAACTACAGTATCCTGCAAGGCTTGCAGTACCGTGATACTACTCTTGCTACCGTATCTCCGGCTCCTCATCTGGTGCCGCCTCCCCTTCATCACTCTATTTGTTTCAGCCACCGCTCACCATAAACTATTCGAATAGCGCGCGGTCACTAACGCTCTGGAATTCCCTTTCAAAACCAGTAGTAACCATGCCCCGATCTCCTTTCCGTAAATTCATAAGAAAAACCCCTTCTCTTGTAGTCGAAACCTCCCACATCAAATTGTAACACAAACTGCCACATATCCCCCTTCCCAAAAGCTCGCCTGAGCCCAAATACCACCTGTTGTCCCTTCCCATGCCAATCACGTTTATTATTGAGCTGGTGAATAAAGAATAAGAATAAGAATAAGAATAACCTCGAATCTAACATGATCATGGATTTATGCCCCAGTATCTAGATAAACAGGGTCTATGGAATGGTATCCGCCTAGAGTCACTATCTTTCCCTATCGCCCTAGAAACATTTGCTCGGTGCCTGCAGTGATCCCCAAGTCTAGGCGCGCTATTCGCATACGATATCGCGAATAGCCGCACGAAGACAATGAGAGCGGCACAGAACAACTACCGTACTCGAGCTACTGTCGTGATACCATAGTGAATACAGCATTACAATCAAATTAAATGCAGTCAATCATCGATCTACTTGGGACTACCGTACTCTACCCTACCGTAGCAATACCGTACTTGAGTCGATGCGGGTCGGGAGGAGTCCGCCTTCTCGAATAAGGGAAGCGCCATCGCGAGGCGAGAAGAGTGAAGAGGGCTGTAAATGTGAGGGAGTTAATACTAAAAAAAGGGTAACCGAGTAAGAATTAGAACAATTATCACCAACGTCTCTTCTCTGTCACTCCCCTCTCATTCGCTCTCTCCATAATTGTCATAACCTTAGAATAGCACTGCCGTTTCTAACCCTCAAGCTGCACTCTACAGTAGCTTCTAGAACCATCACTATCTGGAATTCACTACCCGCTGTAACTGTGTCCTCTAATAGTGTTTCGTTCCGCACATTCACTGCCTCTCAACCCCTTCTTCCCCGATTCTGTAGTCAAATCCTGGCTTGATCTTTGATTTCTACTCCCCCCCACACCCATTATCTACCCCTACCCCTGCTGCCGCCTACACCCTGCTATGACAATGATTCGACGACGCCGACGGACATCCGTCTCTGGTCCACTCTCTCGATCTCTCTTGTAACTCTCACGGAATAAATAATAAATACTCTGACGGAAAAAATAATGAATGAATGAATGAAACGTTTCGTTTCATCCAAGCGTTATATTAAAATATAGGCATTATTGTTAGTATCAACAACATCCACCCGGTTATTTCGAGTTTAGACCACCCTATTCCAATACGTGTGTAGTAACCGTAAGTGGTATGCTCTTATTCAAACGTATTTTCGATTTAAACCAAGCCAATGTGCAATCACCAGCAAGTTGAGCTCGCGAACTCATTCACAAAATTGCATAAACGGAAGAAATTAACGCGTGACGACAAGTAATTGACAAAAAATAGCGAGGATGGCATCTTTTTCCCATTATTTTTATTTTTCTAATATTAAATTAATTAATTAATTTGAAGCGCTCACCTTACTGTGATGGAGAAGGGCGGGGCGGGCGGAGAGGGGAGTAGACAGGGAAGGGGTGCCGAAGTCGATGAGTCTCCCGTAGGTGAGCCTGAAATACACAGTTGAACGACCACGACTGTGTGATTAGAACTCGCTCGAATCACGTATACAGGAACAAAAATGGAATAATTAATGAGTAGAGAGCGGAAACAAGCAAGAAAAGTCAATACACATCGGGAAAATCGAGAGTTTGAAGGGGACTTGACTTGCGTAAACAAGATTAACGATGTAATGCTCGCTCAAATGAGCTGGTTCGACTGATATTTCTTGCACAAAACCCTAGTAGCGCAATCAGGTGTGATCAGAGCGTGATCGAATCGCTGATACAAGAAAGGAGAGGCTTGGCAAGAAAAGGAGGCGTTTGGAAAAAAGAGTAATCGCCAGGCCTGCAGGGAAAGCGATGCAAAACGATAGCTAGGATACTACGAGGTGAAAGCAGGTGAAAGCAACTTGACAGCCGTTAGAAAAGCGAGGACAAGAGGCCACTCGAGGACGATAGAAAATTGAGGAAACAAATTTAGCATAAATTAAACAGAAAATACTAGATAGATCGAACCCGTAACAATCGTGACCGACTGAGAATACCGTAATCAAGCTGATTTCAATCAATACGCTGACGCACAAGTGGTGTTGATCTACCATCCCGCGCGCGGGTGTTTGCGACTCTCTTCCGGCCTTGCCATTTGCCATTCACTTGCTCCTTCGCTCTCCTCGACCTGTCCTCCCTTCCCCTTCTCTGGTTTCCCTGCTTTCCCGCCAGCGCGTTTAATTAATTAATACTTAATTTGTTGATAACTATGATTCTTCTAGCTAGAGGGTGCTTTCCCTCGTTTTATTTTTTTACGGGCTCTGATTGCAGCCGCGTGCTTTGTCCTTCACTTCTAAACACCGATAAACGGGAACGCGCGCTGATTAGTGTCTGTATTTGGCTCTCTTTTCTGCCGTTTTGCATTTTCGAAATTGTTTCTTGACCTCTGATTAGCTCGCATGCCCTTCAATACTTGCTGTTTAGAGCCCCACACTGAACCTACTGCGCGTCCATCCACTTTCACCGTGTCTGCTCTCGATTGTACCAACCCGCGTTCACGTTTTCTAACATTGTTGACGTTTACCTCGGCTTTCGTGCCCTCACCTCGTCATTCTATGATGTTTCGCGTTACTCGTCACTTCAAGCTTCCTAATTGTGATTGTTCGCAGGTGACGTCATCGGCCCGCCGCCGCGAGCAGTGAAGGATGCCCGCCAGACGGCTGTCGACAGCCGAATCGAGCCGCGCCCGCTTCCCGCCCCGCAAACTCCTCAACGTGCATAGATAAGTGTTTATTTTCGTTTTATTGCCTATTTTCTCGCATTTAATGTATTTTGTTCGGTTATTCGTTAACTGGTTAACCGTAAGTAATCCAGAACGGGGTCTGGCCCACGCCTCTTCTGGATTGCTTGGTTAATTTGGTTTCTGTTGTCCTGTTTGTGTCTTGCATGCGCATGCTTGTTAATTAACACGTTAATTTTATATAATTAATTAAGTTAATTAAATATATTTATTAATTTATTGAGGGAAGCGTCGCACTGCTCGACGTCGCAACGAGAGCGAGCAGCCACCAGAAGCAGCACGGGAGCATCGGTAACATAGGTTTGCTGCCCCCTTTCCCCCTCTCAATCAACCATTGCAGGCTCGTGTTCAAGATGAGCCCGCCACTGAAGATTAATCTCTTTTTTTCAGCTTTATTTTATGGCGCTTTTAACTGACTTGCGATTGGGGCTGGGTTGGGGTGGGTTTCCTCGTCTGCTCGCTCCTCACCCAACCCATTCCAGCTCTTCGCGCCGTCTCGCCGTCTCGCCCACTCGTCGGAGGCCGCAAGCAGCCTCAACCCGCCTTCAGGAACAAGGTAAAAGATAGGAATTTATCTTTATATCCATTTCTAATCATTTCCTTTGCACGCCCGTCTGCCGCTCTTCTTCTCTTCGATCTTCTCGTCGCTCGCTTGAAGCGCGTCGCTTCTCGTCTCGACGGCTGCTACTGCGATGGAGTGGAGAGGGAGTAGAAGGGGATTGGGAAGTGAGAGTGAGAGTGAATGAGTGCTAGTTCTATTTTTAGTATATTTTCTTTGCTTTAATTGACTTGAGAGAGGAGAGAGAGAGGATGTAAAGTGACATAGGTGGACTCGTCTTCTGTGTGTCGTCGGCTGCTGCAACGATGGATCGAGCGAGGACGAAGGAGCGCTAGAATGTGTCTTAGAAGATAGTATCATCGTATAATTAGATATTTGGACGTATTTTAGTACTAACTTCTATAGAAATATTGTGCTATTAGGTAGATGGACGTATTTTAGTACTAACTTCTATAGAAATATTGTGCTATTAGGTAGATGGACGTATTTTAGTATTAACTTTTATATAAATATTGTGCTATTAGGTAGATGGACGTATTTTAGTATTAGTTCGTCGTTTTGTTTACTGTTTATATTATTTTTACTCGCGGGGGGTTAATCTTTTTTCTATTTTTCATCTCTGGAAGCGAGCCCGACAGCCCCTGCTCGTCTATCGGAGCCGCGCCCACTGCGGGAGGAGTAGGTTGAGTATTAGATTACTCTAAAAATGGTGAGTAATGATCTTTATCTATGTTTACTTTTATACTTTTATACGTTCCTTTTTTGAAAATTAATTATGATGTCTCTTTTCATCCCTCGAGCGGCGAGCCCGACAGCCCTTCCTCGCCTCGTTTGCTGCAGTAAGGGAGTGGTAGGGTATTATAAAACTCTACTAACGGTGAGTTATGCTCTTTTTATATTTTTTTGTATGCACTCTTTCACAGTAATTAATATGAAATTTTCATTCCCCATGGACGAGCCCGAGAGCGCTTCCTCACCGCGACGTCCTCCGCACAAACAGTACGGTAGAGTTCTGCACAGAAGGTACGTTAGGGTACGGTAGTAGGGAGATTACGGTAGTTAGCAGTGGGTCACCTTTATTATTTCACGCACCGCCTCGTCCCGATGCTTCGACGACGACGACATCTACAGTGAAGAGGAGGAAGAGGACAAGGTAGAGTACATTGGCACTAGTGCCAACCTAGGAATAGTGATAGGCAGCTAGGATGCAGTAGAATGCGCCGGGTCGAGTTGAAAATGTGGAAAAAGGGAAGTGTGTGAAATGAAACGAGCTAGAGGCACGGTAACGATTGGTATCGATCGATAGTAGGGAGTACGGTAGGGGCGCGGTATCGATCGGTATCGATCTATAGTAGGGAGTACGGTAGGGGCGCGGCACCGATTGGTATCGATCTATAGTAGGGAGTACGGTAGGGGCGCGGTATAGATCGATAGTAGGGAGTACGGTAGGGGCGCGGTGTCGATTGGTCTCGATCGATAGTAGGTAGTACGGTAAGGGCGCGATATCGATTGGTAGTAGGGAAGTGGCCAGCCGTAGCGGTATGGTAGATCAATAGGATCAATCGATTAATATTAGGGACGGGTCCAGCTCTAGTGGTACGGTAAATCAATAAATGTAATCGATTAATGTTAGGGATGAGGGTCAGCCCTAGTTGTACGGTAGATACAGAGGGCCAATCGATTGGTAGTAGGGATTGGGGTTAGCTCTAGTGCTACGGTAGATCAATAAGGTTTATCGATTAGTCGAAAGGAAGGGTAAACCCTGTTGGTACGGTAGATCAATAGGGTAAGTAGTAAGGAGGGAGGGGGTCAGCCCTAGTAATACGGTCTGGCTCATATTTATGTACCGTACTACTGGCGCTGACACCTTTCCTGCTACCAATCGTTTTGTTTTAGGGATGGGGATTGTCCTCCTAATATGGTAAATCACTAAGTTTAATCGATTGTTAGTGAGGAAGGGGCAGCCCTAATAGTAGGGTTGACCAAATGGGGCATTGATTGGTGATGTGGGTCAACTATATGGTAAATCAATAAGTACAATCAATTGGGAGCGTAACTTTCTTTCCCTGTTGTCCTAGAAACGTAATTCGATGTCTGCATGCGTGCTTTTGTTGTCTTCGTGCGGCTATTCGCGACATTGCATGCGAATAGCGCGCCTAGGCTTCGGGAGTGCAGCAGTACCGATGGGGGAGGGGTGACCGATTTATTCGGTGTTGGGACGTTTAGCATTGGAAACCCGCGTGTAGGAACTGAAGATTTGGGGCATTTTGGAAGAAATTTGTGGATGAATTTATCACGTTTAGTTCGTCAACGTTTATCGATAATTACAAGCAGAGAATTACGCAATTAGAAAAATTGATTAATGATCAATTAATTAATAATCAATTAGTTGGTTAATTAATTAATTAATTAATCTTGTCGAGTCCCTCCTCATCCTCCTTTGCGTACTGCCCATAGCGCTTGTTCTTCTCATCAGCCATCGCCTTCAGGTCGTCATAGGTGATGTGGTAACCTGATAACCGTCGACTTTGCACACCACTCACAAATTTAGTCAGAAATGCCATTTAGTACACGTCGCCCTCACCCATCAGACGATCCATGTAGTTGAGCCAAGGCTGGAAGCACGTGAGTGGGCGCAGATGGTGCATGTCGTGAGCGGGGGCGCCCGAGTAGAACCTGGCAAACGTCGCCTTATCACACCACTCACAACTTCCGAAAGGAAAGGTCGTTTTGATAAACAGCGCCCTCGTACACCACACTCACTTGAAGAAGCGGTGCAGCGCGAAGGGGAAGTCGTAGCCCATGTGCACCTGCAATGCGTTGTGTGGTGGGAAAGTCGACCAGGCGCACCACGTCGAAAAATTGACAGGAAAGCATAAAATAGGAAACGTCGCCCTCACCTCGTAGGAGACCAGCTGAGCGATCAGGAACCAGGTGTAGTAAGTCAGCGGGTGGGTGGGGAAAATCCAGGGGATGACCTGAAGAAAGCAGTGACCTCATTACCTAATTAGCCTCATAATTAATTAATTAATTAACTAATTACCGTAATGAATCCTCCGACAAAGAACAGCTCGAAGGGATGGAGGTGCTGGGCAGCGGCGGCGAAAGGCGAAGAGTACATATGATGGACGGAGTGGCACCAGCGGTAGAGGGTCTTGTTCTGAATATTATTAATTCAAGAAGATCTAGTCAATCGAATTTATTGTTCTAGTAAGCCCTATTTTTCTCTGAATGTAATGAAAAAAATGATGGATTCTTGTTGATAGTCATGTGGGTCTTGTCCTGTCAATTTTTACCTCTTGACTCAATTTTCTATATCTTGAGTTTCATCAATTCTTCATAATATCATCTGCTATCTGTGCCACTAATCGTCCAATGATTTCGGGTAGAAAAATAATAAATGGTCAAGCAAAACGAGAGGGTAGACGAAATGGAGAAGACATAAGAGTCATCTTTCATTATCTTCGTGATATATTGTCCAATATCCAGGTTCTTAACTATGCACACCTTATGATGGATGTAGTGAAACCAGAAGTCGACTTGTTCTCTTTCCCACACAATAAAGATTCATCTTTGAGCCCTTGAGTCCTTCTAACTAACCCAAGCTCCTTTTTGGCTAAACGATTAAGAAACCTCAAATGATGACCTTATGATGGATGTAGTGGAACCAGAAGTAGGTCATGTCGAATAGGAAGAAGTAAATGGCGATTTGAGAGACGAACTCGAAGACCTGGAATTGAATACAATAAGTAAATGCTAATTATCTGATCTATCGTCAGCTACAATATCTTTAACGAAAGGATAGGTCTAGTGAGTAGATCGGTGTTATTCATGTATCTCACCGTAGGTGCGAGTTCGGGCACCTCAAGTGGAGGCACCCAACACCATTGAGCGGCGGCGATTGGGAAAATCCTGCAATTATGAATAATCAATATTTTCAATTTATAATTTGCCATCTTCTCGTTTCTTTCAAGTTCTGCTGTCGTTACTACCTCGCTGGTTCCAAATGACAAAGTAATGAAGTCGTTTGGCAGCCCATTAGTCGAACTCTAGTCTATTGTCAGCGCACTAAACTCTGTGAACTCAGGCATCGCGCGCAATTTTGAGTGTTATCAGCCGGACTTCGACCCTCACTGTCTCACCATTTCACATGTTCTCTCGCCAGTCAGAGAGACGAGAGAGTGCGTGAAATGGAGAGAGTCAGATCTCTACTCAACGCTAACTATACGCTGATAAGAAGCAGAGGGATGAGTGGGTATCGATTGGCAGAGACCAAATAAATGCTAACATTTGATACAAAAGACAGAGATGATAGAGAGATTGAAAATGACTGAAACATGACTTACCATAGCATGCAGTTCCAGAACTGGAGATAGATGGACTTCTTGATGAGTGACCAGGTTACCTAATTGATTAATTAGCTCTTCGAAAACATTCCCCTGATATTGGGACCTCTTTTTCTCACACACGTCTGAGGAAAATGTATTGCGTACAGCAATAATAATTTAAGCGAGCATAAAATATGCGAACCTTTCTGTCCTTCTGAATTTTGTAGTTCTTGAAGAAGGGCAGGTCGCACAGCCAGAGGTCGATGACTGGAAATAATATTATTTTTTCGATACCTTCGCTATTTAAAATCACTATAATATGTTCCATTTCTGCTATGTCTCAATCTTGAAACATATCCGATGAACATTCAATAATTTGCATAATTTCACTCAACAGCTTCGCATAAGTGGATTATGATAATATGTTTATATATTTATTTTTAGTACTCTTCGAAAATTAAGCAAACTAGCAACCTACGGTTGCTACGTTGTTCGCCGGGTGGCGTGCAACGGTTGTAATGCACTCGCTTGCGGATGCGCATTGGCATCTTCCCTTGTAAAAGGCTCGTGAG
>LS566865.1:126695-139929 GCA_900490775.1 Pristionchus maxplancki
CGTGAAACACAACTGTATTCGAAGGAAAATGAGAAAACAGAACCTTTTTCGGTATTTGGCGTCTACTTTCTCAAGAGCGGTCAACGGAAAGCATCACACCATTATTATTGTTTGAATCGTTAGGAATCGCTTTAGCTTTCTCAGGAAGCCGATTTTTGATAAAAAATTCAGTAGCTCAATAAATGAAGTAAAACCCTTCCAAAATTGACGAAAAACGCCGTTTTTCACTTATCTTCTCTATTTTCGCGACCAGGAGAAATATTTAGACGACATGAATTATACGAATGGATAAGCAATCTCTTTTCTGACAATTCTCAGGTTTTCGATTTTCCTATTTCATCTTTGTTTTCAAGTAGCATTTGTTTTTGTGCCGCAAACCCCGCGAAATCGCGCCGCAAAACCCGCATAAATGGCGTGAAATGATCCGTCCTCTCCCTCCCCACATTAGAATACGTCCGCCGCGGCGAACAAAGGAGGCGATCCGCTCTGGCACGCTGTGGTCAGTAGTGCGACATTTAAAACGCGGTCCGCCTAAGAACGTCGAAGGGGGTGGCACACCAGCTCAAAATGGTCTCCGGAGGTTGAAACTTGGTGGTTAGACTTCCTAGGGGTGGGATACACTTCAGCCAAAAATTTGACCCCTAAAGTTGATCTTTGATCTTTGAGATCGAAAATTTTCATCGTCATTTTACCCCTACATGCTATACACCATTCGATAGAGCATGAAAAGTTATGCCTGGAGCTGAATTTTCGAAGGTTTTGAAGTTCATTTTTTCGAGAAAATCGAGAAAATGTCGAAAAATAACGAATTGACTTTTTTTCAAAAAAATAACTCACAATGTTCCAATGATTTGCACCTCCTGGAAAAATGATATTATATGTAAAAATGCATGAGGATTCCAGAAAAAAATACTACATCATGGTGCGACATGCCCGGACATCACTTTTTTTCGAAAAACTAGCACGCAATCGTCGACGCAGGTTCGAATCCGCCTCCCTACATCTTTTGCCAGCATTTTTCATGCTCCAAAAGATGTTTTTTCGCCATGCACTTATTATCCATTCGTTTGCACGGTGTTTTGACAATACTTCGTCCACTTTTCACATAAATTTGTGATCAAAACTGATCCAGTCACAGTCGAGCTTTTTCACATAAGGGTCCCCCCTTATGTGAAAAGTGACAGTGCGCAACCAAAGGGGGGACCCTTATGTGAAAAACGAGGGTGGGGTAATGTCAACATTTTCCTTTGAAAAGTGCTCCATACAATGTCGGAACAATGTGAAAACCGATGTGAAGCGACTCCATTTCGAAAAAACATCATTTGGAGCATGAAAAATGCTGGCAAAAGATTGATGTAGGGAGGCGGATTCGAACCTGCGTCGACGATTGCGTGCTAGTTTTTCGAAAAACGTGATGTCCGGGCATGTCGCACCATGATGTAGTATTTTTTTCTGGATTCCTCATGCATTTTTACATATAATATCATTTTTCCAGGAGGAGCAAATCATTGGAACATTGTGAGTTATTTTTTTGAAAAAAGTCAATTCGTTATTTTTCGACATTTTCTCGATTTTCTCGAAAAGTTGACGTTCAAAACCTTCGAAAATTTAGCTCTAGGCATAACTTTTGATGCTCTATCGAATGGTATATATTATGTGGGAGTAAAATCACGATGAAAATTTTCGATCTCAAAGATCAAAGATCAACTTTTGGGTCCAATTTTTTGGCTGAAGTGTATCCCACCCCTAGGGAGTCTAACCACCAAGTTTGAACCTCCGGAGACCATTTTGAGCAACTGTGCCACTTCCCCTTCCAATTTCGACGTTCTTACAGAGAACGCGTTTTAATTTTCGAAAAAAATAAAAAATAAAAAATCAAACAAATAAATAAAAATAGGTTCTCACATGTAAAGATGAACACGAACGCCCAGTCGATCGACAAGGCGTAGAAGGGCGGGAAGAGGGAAGAGGTGAGAAAGTACTCGTTGCCTTTCTGCAATTTTTTTCGAAAATAGTTGCACTCTCTCCATTTCACACGCTCTCTCGCCTCTCTGAGACATGGGTAGATCTAGTACAAGCTAATGCACCAACCGGGAGTCGTACCCGGCTGTTACTCACATAAATTTTGTTCCACAGTAATTCACATAGGAACAATTAAGCAACTAGCTGCGTGTATTCCCCTTCTCAGCACTAGTTGTTACTTGCTTTCAGTAGTAAACCTCACATAGATCCTGTCCCACAGGCCCTGCAATAGTCTCGAATCGGCCTCGTAGGCCAACTCGGCGTCCGTGTAGTTCCGCGGCGGGTAGAGCAGTGCGGAGAGCATTCTGAGATTCAATTAATAGGACGATTAGTTCTGTTTCACATCGCAATATATTGTAAAGGTGGAACGAAGACATAAATAATCGAGAATTCGCATCCGTCAAGTCACTAGGCGGGTAGAGCGCCGCGGACAGTCAAGGAACGGGAAATAGAGCATTTAGATCGGTTCATATTGCACGCATAACGATAGCGTGAAATCGTTTCGAGTCACAAACAATAATTGCACAGTACGGAACTTCTCGACAGTTCCGGAACGTTAAAATAACGAACGATGCGCGATTGCCGGTAGAGAACGTGATTGACTGCAACTGATAACGTGTCGGTTTATTATGCCTTTGTCTCTCCTCCCTTCCTCCTCTTCTCTTCCCAATTCTGTCGCCTTGAAATATGCTGCGTTTCTCATTCGAAAATAGCATGGGAATTGAAGAGATTTTGTTCCTCTTATCTATGATGATGGTGAAGCCCTGATTCATCAGACTACAGAATGTTACGGCATTGATTGATTTGTGAGATAATCTGCTAATTTCTGACTCATTGCAGTAAAGTGTAGCCTTATCGTACCGTTCGTTCGATCGAAGTCAACAAGTATGAATAATAATAATTTATCAATGCAATATTCTCTGGTGTTTTATGTGACATTTCAAAGTATTTCTCTCATGAAAGCTTCAGACGCGGAAAAAGTTGCGTGTGTGTGTGACAAACATTGGGAAATTCGGAATTTGTGAGCAAGGGGGAAAATCGTACAAAGTATAGTCTCTGGGCATATAAATTCAAGCAAGAAACATCTAATATGAGCTCTCTAGATCACTATTTTGGCTTGGCGGCTCCCTGTGTGTTCGGTTCTACAACTAATTTGTGGGGTAAAAGCGGGGCGGTTTTGGAAACAATTTGAGTGCGAATGTTGTGGGAAACAAGTGAATTTTCGCGGGTTTGGTCGCTGCAGATGTATACAGATTATTAGGGGAGGAAGGGTTTTCTTCGGTGAAGAATTTTGAGCAGGGAAGGCGTTATCCTCGTAGGAAAACGCTCACATTTGCATCTCGCCCAGGTACTGATTCAATTCGTCAGAATTGAAATTGTCCACTCCCTGCAAATATTATTTTTTGTTGGAATGAAAATTTACCACAAACTGCTTGAATTGTATTGTAACGTATATTCAAGAGGTTGTGAAACCTATCCACTCTTATGAACAGCTCACAGCAAAGCGAGTACTCGCTTGTTAAAAGCTGTTAACTGTATTAGTACGGCACGAAATTCCGGTCGCTGTCTCTTCACATCACACACCAGTCGACTAGGCGAGATAGTGTGTGAAATGAAGAGACGGCGATTCGGATTTCGAGTTCTATAAATTAGAACTATTCGATAGTCACGAACCGTTCGAAATGAAACCCACATATCGGTTCATCATATGTGCCGGGGCGACATAGCTCGGCGCGTACTCCATCGGCTCGTCTTGAGGCTGGAATATATTAATTCATTTTCGTAAATAGGCTCCGCCCACTTTTCCCAAATTCGAAACGTATCTTACCTGATAAGCGGGCATGCTCGGTGGCCTCTGCTGCTGTTGTTGTTGTTGCTGCTGCTGCTGCTGTTGTTGTTGTTGGAAGTACTGCTGCTGGTCCATCTACAAGTTATTAATTTAATAATTGATCTTCCGGTTTCACTTCCGGTTCACTTCCGGTCGCACTACTCACACTATTACTCAAATTATTATTCACATTGTGGTCGTACTGCATCTGCGAGAGCGGAGAGCCATACTGAAATTATTAATTATTAATTATTAATTATCAAAAATTTTTGTTAAAATTAATATTTGCACAGAACGTCGCCCATTGTTTAGGAATCATGGTGAAACATATCCCAATATGAGGCCGTCCGCCTAAGGTTCAACAAAATTCAACGGGGGTCGGGAACAGGTAAAAAATCGAAATGTCTGAAAAGTTGGCCCTAGCGGTTATTTTTGACCCTCTACACGCTGGTGAGGTCGATTTCGCAATATGTCCCCTCAGCGCTCCAGGGGGGGCACCCCCATTTTGGCTCAAAACGCGTTTTTTGATGTTTTTTCGTCGGGGAGTGGCCGAAATGGCCTGAAAACAACAGGTCCTGATCAGAATTTCGAGCTCTATCAAATGGAACCATTGCCACATGATAAAAAAATTTCGTTTTCGAGAAAAAGTCAATTTTTGAACCAATTCGCATGCAAGGCAAATGTGTTCAGATGTTGTAGAGGGGGTTCCCCTGGTCATTTTGAGCCATTTATCAAAAAATTCTACTGTGCATTTTTTTAGGTTTTTTTCAATTTTTTGTGGATGACCGAAAAAAATTTTTCTCTGAATACCCTCGTTATGGTGCTCATTTTGTAGAGCTCGTCGGTCTGATCATTTCTTATATTGAACATTTTGCCTGAAAACCTCTCTATCAAAAGTTATGACTGGTCAAAATCACTCATTTCTCTAAATGGCCAGAAAGGTGTATTTAGAGACCTGTAACTTTTGATAGAGAGTTTTTCAGGCAAAATGTTCAATATAAGAAATGATCAGCCCGACGAGCTCTACAAAATGAGCACCATAACGAGGGTATTCAGAGAAAATTTTTTTCGGTCATCCACAAAAAATTGAAAAAAACCTAAAAATGCACAGTAGAATTTTTTGATAAATGGCTCAAAATGACCAGGGGAACCCCCTCTACAACATCTGAACACATTTGACTTGCATGCGAATTGGTTCAAAAATTGACTTTTTCTCGAAAACGAAATTTTTTTATCATGTGGCAATGGTTCCATTTGATAGAGCTCGAAATTCTGATCAGGACATGTTGTTTTCAGGCCATCTCGGCCACTCCCCGACGAAAAAACATCAAAAAACGCGTTTTGAGCCAAAATGGGGGGTGCCCCCCCTGGAGCGCTGAGGGGACATATTGCGAAATCGACCTCACCAGCGTGTAGAGGGTCAAAAATAACCCCTAGGGCCAACTTTTCAGACATTTCGATTTTTTACCTGTTCCAGCCATTTGTTGAACCTTACACAAACGGCCTCATATCTCGATTATTTATGTTATTTTGTTATTGTTATTGTTATTGTTATTGTTATTGTTATCGATCATACCTGCTGCATCAACTCCCTCTGCCTCTCGTGCATCGCATTGACTTCAGCGTTGAGTGACTGAATGCTGACGCCGGTTGATTGATCTAGCATCTGATGCTGTTGCTGTTGAGGAACCTGGCCTGAAATAACAACAATAATAACAACAACAACAAAAATTATAATTGATCTTTGGTCTTCTATCCTTCACCACTGTCTATGCTGGATTAAACCACTCAGTTTTTCCTTATTTTAATTATTTCCATCAAGAGTCTTCTAATCGGCCTACTAAGTTCACATCAGTGATGCCCCAATGCTGACTTCTCACTAGAACTCCTTGCTACTTTTTTCGGATATTTAACAGGACTTCACGACTTCATGACCCTACTCCTCACTAGTGATGACAATTCGGCAAGCGCCTCTCTCGTTTAGAATGATCTCTCGCCGGTCAGAGAGACGAGAGAGCAAACAAAATGAGGCGACAGGGGTGCCGATTTGTCAACACTACTCCTCACCCATGCCGAAGTGGTGTTGTTGCTGCTGCTGATGAGCTGCAGCAGCTGCAGCATTGGGATCAGCAGCCGCGGCTTCCATGGCGTGCCTCAATCGGATGCGCTCCTCCTGGAGGTGGTGGGCTGCAAAAACAATAACAATAACAATAATAACAGCAACAACAAAAACAAAAACAACTCACGTATCCGCGGGTCGAACCACGTCGTCGTCTGGTTGCTGTGGTCGATGAAGAAGATCTCGCCCTGGAAAATATTTCAGCTTTGATTTTAGTTTGCAGTTTTAGGTTTTTATTTAATTAAAATTAAAATTTTATTTGCTTAGTTATTTAAAGTATTCACCTGCTCGGTGTGCCCGATGGACCAGTTCGGCGGCAGGGACATGTCGATTTCGGAGGGCTGAGATATACATATGTATATAGAAAAATTATCGAATTGAATATGTTTCACACTGTCAATAAGCAAAAAGGCGAGAGCTGCTCGGCTGATATCCGATTGGAAATTCGCGTATAACTAATTTGCTCAATCCGCCGTCCAAAAAAGAAACCATAATCCTCACTAGGGATGTCAATTCAATACCCAATACCAATGAAAAAGTAAAATAATTGAGTAATTGGTATTGAATTGACCCAAATAAGTGACTTTTATTCAGTCAATTTATTGGGTTTTGAAATTGATCAGGCAACCCTAATCCTCACAGTCTCAAACCGGGGCTGCTGCTGCATTGGTTGCTGTGGTTGCTGCTGCTGCACGCTGTTGACGATGATGGGGTCCATCGACTGGCTCTTTTCCTGAATTTTCAGCACTTTAAACTTTTACAACTCATGATTTGAAGAAAGAGCCAACATCTAAAAATATATTGGATCTTGTACTGGAAAGTTACGTTTTTTTGTTGTTTTTTGAAACAGATTGGGCGCATGCATTGTCTTCATCGATGCTTATGCGCCTATTGAAGAATTCGTGAAACACAACCTCTCCGACCCAATCCCAATTTGCCGGAATGCTCAAAGTTACCGTACCTTTGCCTGCTGCTGCATCGGCTGTGGCTGCTGCTGCTGCTGCTGGTGCTGCATGCCCAGCCCGTACAGCTCCTGGTGCGAGTGGGCTTGCTGCTGGCTGCAAAACACCATTTTTTCCTCAATTTTAGCATAAAAAAGCTGAATTTACGTCATAAAACGCCACGATACAGTGTAAAATCGAAGAACTTTTGTACCAATCACAACAACGACAACCGACCTCAACCAAAAGCTAAAGAAGTCGCTGAAAGATGTTATTGTTGTTGTTATTCAGTTTCAACAACTTATCAAAAGGTAAGTACCTCTGATATCCTCCAAAGCCCTGGGCGGCATTGAAGTGCGCGGCATGCGTGACGTCGTAGGAGGTGCTTCTACAAATAATATTTGTTATTGTTATTATTAACAATACAAACAATAATAAAAACAATAACAAAAACAATTACCGATTGTGATGGGGCTGCATGGGTGGTGCGGCTGGGCCATCGAAAGCGAATTGCTGGAATAGATAATAAAAATAAAATATAATGATATAAATGTGTATTTTTTATATTTTCTGATCAAATATTTCTCCAAATGTCTTTAGTATTGATTGCAGTGCGCACTTGGGTAGTCCCGCGCCAAGGAAGAGAATTCATCTTCATTCATTTTCATTTTCCAAAACATCCCTGCAAAAAAAAGTCAAGCAACATATCAATCAACACGGAAGTGGCGTATCTCCCACTGGTCTCTCCTATTTTACACGATCTCTCATCAGTCAGAGACCGAGAGAGAGCGTGTGAGATGGAGAGAGTGATCCTTCCCTCGCCTCCTCGATGAAAGAAACGAGCATGTTTACTACACGAACAGCCGCCGAGATTGATTGGGCACGGGGTGGGGGAGGGAAAATAAGGAAGTGGGGAATCTATTGTGACTTGAGGTTGATCCAGTGGTTGAGAACGATGTTGGAGGGGAATTGGATAATTAGGAAGTCAAACTATTGGTGGTGTTTGGTGATCAGTGGTACAAGTCAATCGAATCTGAGCACCCAGCGCGTTTCGTGAGCTCTTATAACCAGAATAATTGCCGAAACGCTCTTTCTAAGACTTCTCCATGACATTTGTCAATGACAATTGACAAGTTTATGTCATTTGACAACTCGCCTGATCAATAGCCGACACGCTCTTACTGACGTAGCCCATCGGTTGCGGGTGCTGGGGAATCTGGAAAATAAATTTTTTTGCATCGTCTCCCGCAGTCCTATCAAAATCAATTGAACCTCGCCACTTTTGCATCTCATTGAAACTTTCGTAACCAACCTCTTTTCTACTATTCGTAACATCGCACTGACCTAACCCTAATGTATTCCAAAAATAAGGAGACTAGCTGGTGGTGGCCAGGCACCTACCTTGGACAAACCTCTGACATAAGTGCTCCAATCATAACAACAACAACATCATACCTGGACTGGTCGACTGGAGGGTGCGTGAAGGGATGCAGCCTGCTGGTGATGAGCAGTGTGGGCGGGGGAGAAGGCGTTTGCGTCGTAGTGCTGGTGGTTGAGCTCGGGAGCGGAGGCCTGGAGAGGGGGAATAATAGTAATAACAATAACAATAACAACAACATTAATAATAAAAACAATCAGCTCGAGAGCGGAGGCTTGAATTTGTCTTGTTTTTTGTCAGGTAAAACTTCCAAGAATGACCAGTGAATTGATAATAAATTGTTATGTGGTCAATGTAGTTCATTTGTGAAACACAACGACTCAGATAGATCTGTTCAATATATTGAACAATATATGTATTGTTCAATATACATATTGCTTGCAATGGGAGTTTTCGTAGCTAATGATGCGTTGTGTTCAAGCACATCAGTGACGAGCGAGCGACGCTTTTTCTTTTGGCGTAGAGCTCGAAAAAATACGAGTTGCCGTCACTGTCTCTTCATTTCACGCACTGTCTCGCCCGGTTGAACAGTGAGAGAGTGTGTGAAATGAAGAGACGGCAACTAGTATTTCGAGCTCTATTTTGGAGATTACGGTACCAGAATTTACTCACCTGCTTCACATGTCGCGGCATCATTGCCGGCGCCGTTCCATAAGCGAGTCCCTCGATTCCTCCCGGAGACAGCGTGTTTCTCGAGTGCGAGAAATTGTCGTCGGAGGAACCTGAGGATACGGTAGGATCGATCAATATATCGATTAGTTACTTCATTATACCCTCGAGGTACGGTAGGATCAATCGATCAATTGATGGATTAGTTACTTAATTACACCCTTGAGGTACGGTAGGATCGATCAATCGATGACTGGTTTTTTTCAAATTAAATCAAAAATTATATTAAAAACTTGATACCTTGTGGCGAATGTCCAGCGGAGGATCCTCGTTGCCGATTTAGCACCTGCGGTTGATTGAACGAGAGCGGCAGTTGGTTGAACTTTTGCTGAAATTTCAATGTTTTTTCCACAAAAAAAGTTACACAAAAACCAACTACAAAAACCAAACTTATAAAGATTTACGCTTGACGTGAAACATATCCCAAAAAATTTCGACGATCGGTCTTCTAAGGAGCTAAAACTTATAATTTGCCCTGACTGCCTCTCGAGCCCGTCTATTACTCATAGAGTAAACCAAATTTTATCATTCACCTCTCTCCAGTTTGCTAAACAGAACAACCAACTAACTGCAGGCCTTCTCATATCTTTTGTTCTCTAATCATGATTATTATATTAATCGAACCGTCGGCCTCGGCGCCTTCTGATAGATGCTCTGACTGCCTCTCGACCCCATCTCCGAGCCCATCATCATCAGCTGCTCTAGAGACATCTTCTCGTCGACGTAGGTGCGGACGAGGACGGAGGGGGAGTCTGCAATAATAATAACAATAACAACAACAACAACAACATCATCAATAATAACAACAACGATGGAGGGCAGTCGGTAAGCATTGCGCAGTAATTTGTTATGTTCTTCCGAGGGTTCTTTCGTTCCCAATATATTTGACCCAAATAGGTACACCATACACATGAATATTGCACGGTTAAGGAATTCCAATAGTATAATGATGACCAGAATGACTAAACAAAAAACTGTCAATGACTAATACTCATTTTGAGCCATTAGTGAACTGGGCTGTAAATGGCAAACGCGAGCGCTAAATCGAATCCTAAGAAAAAGTAAGCGATGAAAACAAAACTACAAAAAAAATACATACAATGCGTTCCTAGGAGCTTTTTCATCTGTAATTTAGATATCAATTTACGCACTCTGCAAGGACGAGGTCGAACTCGAAATCCTGCTGGTCATGGGGCCGGCTGGCGGCAGCTGCCCCAGCGACTCCTTCTTCAGCTGGAAATAACAATTTAAAATAAAATATAAAATAAATTAACAAATAAAAAATAATTCTTAATTTAAAAAAATCGCTTGTTTCTACGTCATTCTATGTCGATTGCTACTCTTTCTTCAGCTGGAATCAATATTCATTCAAGATTAGGTTGATTGAGATATAAACCAGAAATGTTTGGCCAAGATTGCACGAAAAAATTGACTAATCGGTGCAAAAAGTTAATTAATTCACTAAGGTGCTTAGAAACAAAGTTGGAAGTTTTCTATTCAAAAAGGCCAATATATCGATCAGGATCTGGCTTATCCAATTTCATAAAATCTATGAAACTCATCAGAAAATTGTTTTATGCTTTGATACCTTGCTCTTCTTCGATGCCATTGTGCCGAGACGCGCGGCGGGCGAGCGGCTCTTGGCTTACCTGAGATTAATTAATTATTAATTATTAATTAATTTAATTAATTACTTAAAATATTAATCAACTCTACTCGCGAATAGAACGACGCGACCTGTGATCAGTCAGTCATGGGGGCAATAGGAATAGAAAAGTGGGCAGGCGCGTCAACACGACGACTGATCACGACGGGATATCGATTCACGAGTTGGGTCCGATGAGACGCGGGGTGAGGGAAACAGATAGAGAGACTATGAATGCTTCAACCGCGATAAAACTGAGCTACTTCCTAGGTGATCACGAAAATAGATCGATTGAGTTGATTTTTACTTCTGAGCAAAGAGGTGAGCAGGTCTCAGGGCTCCACAATCGCGAAATAATGACTCACTATGCGAGTGTCAACGTAATCTTCTGATGAACTACTGACAAGGCGTATCGATTCTTAGGTTCGAAGAGGTGAGAGGGGAAGAGATAGAGAGGGTCTGAGGGGGGATGTAGTGTGCAGTTGTGTCTCATTGTCCCTGCTTATCTCACTTCGTTTCTCTCCCTTTCTCTCTCCCTCTCTCTCTCTCTCTCTCTCTCTCTCTCTCTCTCTCCTCTCTTCTCTCCTCCTCATCCTCGTAGATCAACCCGATCACTTATCTCTCGCCCTGTCTGACCGGCGCGAGAGGTGGTTTGGAAGTTGGCCAGGAAAACACAATTGTGTCAGTGGTTAGGCGATGGGAACTATGACCGACGAGACTCAACAGATAAACTTTGCTCGTCAGCAACAAGTAGCCCATATAGAAAGAGGATAGGTACTACAGGGTATTGGGCCCATCGGCTGAATAAGTCTCCGAGAGAGAGTCAAACTGGAGATGCCTAAGTTGTTCAATCAGAGAAGACGTCATGATCGTCTCAGGAACAATAGTCACTTCAGCAGCTCTCTCAATCAGACAGAGCGAGAGAGCACGCGAAATCGAGAGAGTCATCCCAAATCTTTTCGAAACTCTCACTGGTCAGACAGGACGAGAGAGCATGGGAAATCGAGAGAGTCAGACTGATGATCAGCCACTCATTGTAATGGTCATCCGTCAATCAGCTGAGATAGAGGAGGAGAGGTGCGAGAAATCTCGCCGATGGGGTAAATTTAGGAAGAGAGAAAGACCAAGGGAGACAGCTGATGCAATTGCGATCATTATTATTGTTCCTACCTGGGGTAAAACGTTAAAATTAATGAATAGATGGTGAGAAATGATATGAAATTACCAGAAAAATCTCGCTGTTGGGGTAAATTTAGGAAGGGAAGATAGAGACAGCTGATGCAATTGGGTACAGCGGTCTATAGTCCCTACATTGCCTTTGAGTTTGGGCCAAAATTTTACCAAATATAGCTAAAAAATGGACAGGATTGGTTAGAAATATAACAGTAGGAAGACTAATGGAAGAAGGAAGACCTTGAATGGTTTATGATCTATGTTGATTGAATTCATGATAAAACACCATGAAATCCACATAACAATTGCGATGGGGTAAATTTAGGAAGACTAGGGAGAGACAGCTGATGCAATTGAGATCATTATTATTGTTCCTACCTGGGGTAAAACGTTAAAATTAGTGAATAGATGGTGAGAAATGATACGAAGATACCAGAAAAATCTCGCCGATGGGGTAAATTTAGGAAGGGAAGATAGAGACAGCTGATGCAATTGGGTACAGCGGTCTATAGTCCCTACATTGCCTTTGAGTTTGGGCCAAAATTTTACCAAATATAGCTAAAAAATGGACAGGATTGGTTAGAAATATAACTGTAGGAAGACTAAGGGGAGACAGCTTATGCAATTGCGAGCATTTGCGAGCGTTGCTCCTACCTGGGGTAAGACGTTAAAATTATTGAATAGATAGTGTATGGTGAGAAAAGATACGAAATTATCAGAAAAAATAGTTGGGGTAATTTAGGAAGGGGTGAGAGGGACAGCTGATGCAATTAAAGTCTTCCACTGGCAACTAGTACATAGATGATCTATGATCAACTCAAAATTAGAGGTCACAAAAAATACTTCAACAAATATCTAAATTTAGGATGGAGGAACAGCTGCTGCAACTGGCGTCTTCTATTGTACCCACGGTGCCCAAGTCCTTAGATTGTTCATATTCTGACTGTGATCGTGGTGAGAACTAGTGATGGTAATTCGGTAAGCGCCTCTCTCGTTTCGAATGATCTCTCGCCAGTCAGAGAGACGAGAGAGCACGCGAAATGAGGAGAGACCAGTTCAGAGTTGTCAACACTAGTGAGAACCAATGCGAACTTTTACACCAAACAATAGTATAAACTGGCCACTTCGTGGCTACATCGCTACTTTTTCGGATCGCTCTCAGCCTCACGAGCCTTTCACAAGCGCATCGCAGGCTTCGCATGTTTTGGTGCGCTTTCCACATGTGATTTCGACTTCCCTTTGCTTTTTACTCCCTTGAAATAGGTTCGTGAGTCCTCGAGCAATCCTTTCACAAGCGCTTTGAAGGTTAGGCTGTCAAACGCTGCGGATGCGCATTGGCATCTTCCCTTGTAAAAGGCTCGTGAGGCCTCGAGCGATCCGAAAAAGTTGCGATTCCGCC
>LS566865.1:144425-177379 GCA_900490775.1 Pristionchus maxplancki
GAGAGACACACACTCAATCGAGAACTGTGGAGCCAGAGAACCGCACATCCAGACCCCGCCTAGCGTGGAGAGAAGGACAACCATGCGACGACTACATAAAGAAGATTATTGATTCCCTTTCGTTTCTTTGTTCTTATTTTTGTATGACCCCTATTGTTTCTTTCGACCTGGATAAAATGATGATGATGATGATGATGATGAACAGTAGTGCGACATCAATGCTTTGAACTTGTTCTGAAACACAACCTACCATCAAATGGAACGGGCCTGTGGAACACAACTGAAACTGCTTCTTACATTGTGTACACTCTAATTGATTACACTCTAATTAGAGTCTAATCTGAGGATCTAATTGTCGGCTAATTTTGAGAATTCAAAAATGGATTTTATTTTATATGAGGACATTTAAATTTAATTGAACTCGAGTGCAGCTCTAAGACTATAACCATGCATTGAAGGACAAGTAAAGTCTGAATTTAACCTAAGGCGAGCGAAATCATGAGGGTATTCTGTCAGGAATGAAGGGACAAGTGCGGAAGTGATGGATAGACCCGGACGAGTCAGATTGAAGTTAGTTTTTTTAAACAATCTTCTGGGCTAAATCGGAATCTAGTGCAGCTCTAGGCCTATGATCCTATATTGAAACACAACCAACCACCACCTCGCAGACTGACAGAGTTGCGGAAGTGATGGATAAGTAAAGAGTCAGATTGAAATAAGAACTGTGTTCTTCAACTGTTAGTTTTATCGAGTAGTGACAGGAATGGTACGAATAGAGTAGAACTCCTACAGAGACGAGCTCTAAATGACAGAGGTGCGGATGTGATGGATAGACCAGAGAGTCAGATTGAAGTTTGAAGCTGCTCGTCTGCACAACACCGCATTCATCGCGCGCCTCGCATTCCTGGCCAATCTAATCTACTATTTTCCAATCCTTTCGTGGGGTTTACGTGCCAAATGAAGGGCGGAGGCCGATGAGTCGGACTGATATCGGACGAATATGAGGGATGAGGTCACTTCAGACCAATCAAGAGATCGAAATGCAGGATTGGAATGCAAAATTGGGCGCTAGAGTAGGAAATACTGCTTGATTCCAACTTGTACGAGCCCAGCAAAACACGAGAAACAACATAAAAACTAATAATAGACAATTAAAAACAACGAGAAGCTTCCTTTAGCCGCAGCGGCCGGCGCGCCTGTTCAAAACAGCGGCAGGAAATGAGGGAAGAGAGGGAAGGCGAGGGTGGACTCTCTCCTTTTCCCCTGCTCTCTCGCTCTGTCTGATCAGTGAGATAGTGCATGGATTTGAGAGATTTGGAGAGTGAGGGTGGCTGGAGGCAATATGAGATGCAATAGACAGCTGATCACTGAGTCTGGAGAAGAAAAGAGGCATGATAGTACGAATGGGAAGGGTGATCTATGGATTCGAAGAGAACAAAAGCGGATGAAACCAAACTCTGGGATGATCTACAAATGCAGCAGGAGCTAAGGAGAAGCATGTTAATACGAATGACAGAGTGATCTATGGATTGTATGTGATTCTTTGGCCTATGATTGCTTGAATGAACGAGATCTTGACAATCGCACAATCGTCGATAGAAACAAGCGAGCATTTGCAGAGATCACAAGTTGTAAGAACGACAAATAGAGAAAATGTTGAGAATCTCCAGGTTGCACCGAATCAAAAATATGCATTGATCGTTGACGCTCAAGATCAGATAAGATTTTACGCTAAACGTTCAACGAGTGAACTAGTGGCTTAAATGCGGAGCCACTGCAGCTACAGAAATCGCTGACAGAATTAGGCGAACTTCCAACTTTTACCCCACCCAAATCAGCAAGATCTGAAGCGGAAAATCGATGAAATCGCTGATAAAATTAGAATCAGTGCGGAAAAAAACAACGAGGAAACGCCCCTTGCAGTCAGCGCGGCTGTCACATGGAATCAGCGTTAGAATCACTAATTTCTGATTTGCACTCTCTCAAAAACGCCCGATCTCTCGCTCAAAACAGAGAACTTTGCTCAAATCAGATCAAGGCGCGTCGCTCGAAATAGGAACAGATCAGAGGAGAGATGTGGAGAGAAGGGAAGAGAAAGAGTTCATTCAATTAGGGAACATCGCTCGCCGAATCGATTCGCCCCACCCTCACAGTGAATCGATTAGGAGTGGCGGGAACCCTGATAATATATTTATCGCGCAGTGCGGGAAAACTAGTAGATTTAGTTATAATGGGTTCTTCAAAACGATATAAGGTAGTCAATATAATTACTGGCAGTTGATTCATGTAGATCAAGTCAATCAATCGATAATCAAGTGTCGTTCAACATAGTAAGAGCGCTCTTACCCCTCCCCTCTTTCTGATCTGAAACCACTCTACTCCTCTCCGCTCTCTCCTCAAACACCGCGGCAATCACTAGAGTATGGCGTTCAAAGTGGCGCGCCGGCTAGCGCCAATCGCGCGCCAATTTGCCGTACCGCGCGCGCCAAAACGCAGAGCTCAAGGTGACCGAGGCCCATTGATTTTCTCGCAGGGGGGCGATTGAAGGGGGGGGGGGGAGGAAGGAGGAGAAGAGAATAGGATGAGTCAGCAAAGGTTGATGAGCAATGGGCGCGCGCCTCAGCATTTTCATTTCATTTCGCTGAATTATCGGAGAGACGAAAAGGGCGCGGAGGTAATGGAGAGAATGGCACGTTGCAATAAGGGAAAATTTGGGTGATCATAGCGCAAATGAACATGAGCATAAGGTACGTGTGCCCAGAGAACTGCTGCATTATTGGTGGACTTGGGAATTATGAACCCACTAGAGATCTATTTTCACGGGTGACTCAGTTCTCGATGTGTGATTGGAATGGCACTAGACGACGATTGAGAGGGTGATAATAACTGTAAGTCGATAACGATAGGGATGGACGGGAAGAATGATAGAATGGAAGGATGGACCTCGTGGGGTGCGGCGGCTAAACAAAATGCCTATGACCTCACGAAATGAATGCGATGGGTACATCTAATCGTCAGCTTAGCTCCAGTTTTGGGTGGACACTGCGTCGATAGCGATTGGGATGGAGGGAGAGAATGATAGAATGGACCTCATGAGGGTGCGGCGGTAAAACAACGTCTATCAGAGTATGACCATCAAATGTGCAGCGTATAGTCATCAGCTTAGCTCGAGAATGGGATGATAAAAATTGATATAGAGGATTGAATGGAAATCTGGACCTCGTGGGGTGCCACACCGGGTCATAAAGACCGTTGAAGACTAGAATTGCCTATGATAGTTTGGGTTAGCTTCACGATTCGGCAGAAAAATAACTGGAAAATAGAATAAAGTAATTCAAAGATCTCGCTATCTATTGAGTCAACAAAAAGACTCGATCGGAACATGAATGTTATGAACGGAAGTTATGGGCCTTATCATTCAAGAAGGGCAGGAGTGTAGTTAGAATGGGGTTGATTCGTTTGTTTCAGGCAAGTGGCGAATCAATTAGATCATTTCAGATGCAATTTTAGGTTAAAACCATTATCGCAAAAAATAAGAAAGTCAGAACTAATGCATGATCATCAGTCACGCTCTATCAAGAGACGTGTCCAATAGCAAATGGAAGTGCGGAAAAAGTTTTTATTTAACCAGAACCGAAGCTCGAACCGTATCACTTGGCGAAAGAAGTAACCCGGAACAAATATCAGGGCCGTCGAATAGGTCAAAGTCGAGTTTTGACATAAACCTTAACACTCTGAGAGAGAGGGTAGTGAGACGGGAGTAAATCGTGAAATAGTAAGGTTATACGCCACTCAGAATCAATAGTTTTGTTCAGAACCTTATCACACGAAGTGGGGAAAGGTACAAAGAGCAGAATTAAGTAGCATTTCGCGATAATCAAGCACCAAAGAGCTGGTCAAATTCTGGTTTTTCATAATCAAAAGAGTTTTGTTCGGAACCTTATCACTCCGAGAGTGGGATACAGGTGGTATAGTAAGAAGAAGCATTTTCTCAGGGCAAAAAATCAGGCAAAAATCGGAATTCCCGCTCGAATCAATACACGAACCCGCGTTTTGCTCGGAACCTTATCACTCCGAGAGTGGAGGAAGGCACTGGGAAGTAAGAAGGAATAAATCGAGGATAACAGACCCGGCGAATAGGTCAAATTCGGGTTTATCGCTCAGAATCAATAGTGGAACTGTAGCATTTCGCGAATATCAGCGCCAAAACACTGCCAAATTGGCTCTTATCTGGTTCAAATCAATAGAGCAACGCGCGTTTTGTTCAGAACCTTATCACTCCGAGAGAGTGGTGGAAGGCACTGGTGGTGTAGTAAGAAAGAGGAGAGGAGGTAAACAACCACCCGCCACTCGATTGACCTCAGCAGTGACCGGGCACAGAGATAAGTTCGAGTGTCTCTTCGATTCGCGCGCTCTCTCGGCTCTCTGACCGACGAGAGAGTGCGCTGAATGCAGAGAGCGATTGATGAAGAGAGAGGGAGGTAAAGAGATTAAGAGATAAGGGAACGGGGCGAGATCAGATGTCTATATAGCCCCGCGGCGAGGCAAAAAGACCCAAGATTAGGAATTAAGAAGCGATTATTAACTCCATTAGATCATGCAAAAATGAAGCGATTCAAGGATTATTTTTGAATTTTGCTGATAGTGACCTGAACTAAGGAGAAGATAAGGAGATTTAGAGATAAGGAAAGATCAGATGTCCATTGAATAGCCCCGCGGCGAGGCAAAGAAAGTATCTAATAGTTTGAGCCGGATCAGAAAATACGAAGCGAGTTGGGCACATCAGATCATGCTAAAATGAAGCGATTTCACGGAAATTTCAGGTTTATTGATCCTAACATGAATAATTGTTCACTGGCCTAGCAGTGGCGCACCGCAGGACGCAAGTGCCTAGAATAACGGTGTTACCTTTACCTTTTTTTTAACCTTTTACATGAATAGAGAGAGAGAGAGATTAAGACACCAATTTGAGCAAAATTAGGAATTAGGAAGCGATTATACCATCCAGGAACATCAGATCATGCGAAAAAGAAGCGATTTGAGTGAAAATATAGTGACCTGAACTGACGAGAAGATAAGGAGATTAAGAGATAAGGAAAGATCAGATGTCTATAATGAACAGCCCCGCGGCGAGTGATCAGTCTGACGAAATGCGTCCCGCTGCGCGGTATGGAAAAGGAGTTGATCCTATGATCCTAGAGGGATTTGACTAGCAATAAGGGAGATGCTCAAATAACAATAATCATAATGATCAGTCTAAGAAAAACACATAAATACTCATAGTCATAGTGATCAGTCTAATAGCGCGCAGCTTGACAGATAAAATGGGAACCATTCAAGAATGGAAGTGATGAAACTTTGCGCAATGATTTAGTCCAATCCGATCCAGAAGAAAGTGAAAGGGATATCGAGAATTCTTGAACTAAAGATCAAACCGTTTCATAGGTTGACGAAATGCCTCAGGTCGGTACTCGATCATAAAGAGATATCAGTTTACTGGATGAGATCGGGGAGATGGACTAGCGCGGTAACGCACACCTACGAGGGCTAAAACGCCTAAAATTCAATGGCGCAATGATGACAAAATATCATTCAATTTATGAACAAGATGCGGAATCAGTTAAGAGCGACAAGGCTTGTTCAGATCGAATGGTTTGAGCGGTAAATCGCGAGTCACAAGTCAGAAACATGTCAGAAATGCGAAGGTTATGGAATTAAGTCTCTCGTAAAAAGCGAAATAGCGCGCAAAATCGAGAGAGACAAAATGTCAATCGCCTCGCTAAAGCGTTCGGTTAGGTAAAAGGGTGGTTCTCCCATCCCCCCATGACCTTGTCCCCCTATTTGATTCGTCTCCCCCCCTTCCTCCCCTCCTTTCCTTATCTTGAGCGTTCTCTCTCAATCTGATCTAACTCTCTCCTATTCGCATTTTCTATCGGTCTTTGAGGCGAGAGAGCGTGTGAAATGGAGAGAGCAGCGCGGACTTTCTCCATATCTGTTGCGATCTAGTGCACATCCTTTGTGCAAGGAGAGCCATAATTCAGACGGTGAATGAGGTGCGAAGAGAGGGGTGGTCTCGCTTGAGTACCTTCTCTTTTTTGGTGCTAATTCGTATTCTTGGATGGACTCTCAGATATAAGGGGCTATCGCGACTTGAGCTGATCCAGTTCATAATTCAGCAGCTTGAAAACCTCTGTGATTAGTCGAATCGGAATCTATTTTCGTGAGTACTATGATAAGTCAATGACATTTCTGTGATTCCTTGAAATAACATTTCGAAAATCCAATAATTTATCGCTGTCGCGAATCGCATTCGCTCGGGCAAGAAAGAAAGAAAAGCGGTGAGATCACAGGAAATATTCGAGATCGGAACTCGTAAAGTGTAGCTCGGGTTCAAAATTAGTTGATTATTTTGAGAAAACAACGTCTATAAATATGGAGGATACTTTGTATTATTGTCGTTCAATCGCTTTTGAACGACAATAATATTGCAATAGAACGTGATCTATAGGTATTGGAATACATTGATAGTCTTGAGATCTAGTTCAGAGGGTTGACTTTCCCTGCCCGGTTGGTTGATACTTGACAACCGATGCGTAGGAGGTTGATGATCGGAAGATCTGCTTCCTAGAATTAAATTAAGGTTGCATAAATTAATTATTTATTAATTAATTACCTTAATCTCTTGTTCAACAGCACGTAGAAGCACCAGTTGAAAGAGCAATTGACATAGGGTAGGACCACGGGGATTCTGGAATTGTATTTGTTGTTAAAAAACAAAAACAACAACAATAACAACAACAACTGACAACTGCAGAATCATCATGAACTCGGGCCGCGTGCTAGGCAGCAGCTCCTTGTCGACGAACGGAACGAAGGAGAGGATCTAAAGTAATTATTTATTAATAAATAATTATTAATTATTAATTATTAATTACCCAGAAGGGAGTCCAGCAAGCAAAGTGGAAGGCCGTCACGCACAGGATCGATTTCGAGACCTGAATTGCAGAAGTTAAAAATGATCAGATTTCAGTCTTGTTTTACGTTATTTTATTGGAAAAGGAAGAAGAAATCAATCAACACTTTCCTCCAAGCCAAATATTTGAATCAGGTGTGACATAATTGCTCTCCTCACTTGTCCAATTTATAGGTTTCTCTCTCGTCTGTTCAAAAAATCAGTAATCATCATGCGTCAGCATCACTAAGGCAACTCGTATCTCCGACAATTATTGTTAGTACGGTAGGAAATTCGAGTACATTGGAAGTATTAGGTGATTCGCAAGAGAGTGAAATGAGACTTTCTAATTTCGAAACTCTAATTAGTGCGAGGTCATTACCTTTCCCCTCACCTTCTGAATCAGTGCTCTCTTTCTTCTTTTTTATCCAGTTTTCCAATAAATGTCTGTTTTATCCCTCATAACAAAACGAGTGATAGCGTTGCGTTAGGTGCTTAGAGGCTTCCCCATTTTCGAAACTCTAATTAGTGCGAGTTAGTAATTAATTAGTAATTATTACCTTTCCTCTCACCTTCTGAATCAGATGCGTCTTCGTGCTCTCTTTGTACTGCAGAGCTAAGGAAGTGTAACGCGTCTTCAGTATCCGCACGAGACCGATGTAGCAGAAGGAGACGACCTGGAATTCATCTTTTTCGAAATTAAAAAAGTATTTTCACATCTCACTCATCTTACTTGTAACCTGAAGAAAGTGGTATTGTTGCGACTACGTATCGAAATCATAAACAAATATAAATAATAATAAATAATAATAAAATTTAAAAAAAATCATAAACAAATATAAATAACAATAAATAATAATAAAATAAACGAACCAGGGCCGGAACGCAGAAAGAGCAGATGAACATGTAGGTCAAGAAGGAGATGAAGACCTGGTCGGGCATCGGGGAGACGCACCTGGAAATATTAATTATTAATTATTAATTATTAATTATTAATTATTGATTATTAATTATTAATTATTGTTTTTTTCCTATTAAGGTAAAAGGCTTCTACATCAAGGTATAGCTAACTGCTAAACGGACCATGATCCCTAGTTTCCGTTTACTGTCTATCTTATTTTGCTGCTTCCGTATCCAAAGTGCATTGTGATGTTTCACAAGTGCGGAATAATCCTCATTCCTACTCTTAATTCACCAGGTAAGTGTAATGAAGCATCTCATTTGCAACGTCAAGGGTATGTGCAATTTGTGACAACTTTGTGACACTGCTGTTATTTCACTCAGGCGATATTTCATATTCATCAGGTGATCCCCATTAAGAGTCAGGAAGTCAGCCTCATCTCATTTGCAAGGGCATGTGTGAGTGTGTCTTTAACTATTCGCATGACTTCCAAGTCTCCAGGGAGCACAAAAAGCGCATCTACACTAATTGTTAGCTCTTTCACCGGTCAGAGAGACGAGAGAGCGTGCAGAATGAAGAGAGTCATTTCTTGCTAAGCTATCCCTAGCTCACAAGCACGTTCATTTCGGGCATGGCCCATTCATAAGGGCCGAGCGGCTCAAAGACTAGGCCGAAAACGAGTTTTGGTCGTCGAAAGTGGAGCGCCAAAGTTCGAACCGTCTAGCCACACGGTCACGATATCCCATGAATATTATCTCACGCCCTCTAAAGCTGTTGATTAATGCCCGACTCTAGTACGCCGGGTATGTGAAATGATTTTAAAACCTTAAAAGGTGAGAGCACTGTTGTGTACCCTTCGTGTTGACAGAACGGTGAGAAATCGTGAGACGACCAGATCAGAAATAGGGTTTTTCAGTCTATTTCTAATTGCGATGAAGCTGCGACTACCATCAAAGATCAAAGATCAAAGACCAAACTGACGTCGTCACAGTCGTGTTGCCTATCAGCATCACGTCCAAATCGACGAAGAGAATCAAAGGAGAGAGGAGGATCACGGAGATTATTGTTCCTTAATTGCGAAATTATTATTATATTGTTGTTGTTGTTGTTGTTGTTGTTGTTGTTGTTGTTGTTGTTGTTGTTGTTGTTGTTGTTGTTGTGATATTCGAACACAAGATACACATTCAACACAATACATTCAAAGTTTTTACAGTTCCTGTAATAATAGTTGTTTAGAGGTAAAAGGTAAAGGTAAAGTAAAGGTGAGGAAAAGTCAAGGTAAGGTTTATAGAATATTGTAAAGTTAAGGTAAGGTTTATAGAATATTTAATTTATTTTTTATTTCCATGGACAACTCTTTAGAATTGCCTGCATCAGAAACTCTAGTTGATGAAGTATTGCTGAAACTCAACCGAAACTCTCTTGAAATGCATAGAAAAAAGAGGAACAAAAGTCAATTTATCGGGTAAATACAATACCAATTACCCAATTAATTAACCCTTTCCAATGATATTGGCTATTGAATTGACATTCCCAATGCGAGCTAGGAATAGAAGGGGGCTTGAAATAGAGTACATATTGGTCTGATTCTCTTACTAGCCCACGCTCTCTCGTTTCTCCAACCGACGAGAGAGCATTGCGAAATGAGAGAGTCAGACCATTCCACTTGAAATATGGTTCAGAACTCACCTAGAAACCACATGCTCGTGGCAATTCGAGGCATCCTTCCCCTTCCGGTCTTCACTGAATTCAGCACGATGAAGTACCGCTCGATCGCCTGAATTTGTTTATTCATTTTCGAAATTCGTAGTTTCTAGCTCCCATCTATTCTTCATTAGGTCATAAAACAGTCGGATCGTCACGAAATAATCAAACTTGGTACTACCCCGTTTTGTAAATTTTTTTTGGGAAATTCGTTTTTGGAAATATTTTTTTAGAAATTTTATTTTGTAATGTGTTTATGGCACAACCTTTTTAGTGAAGAACATTGTAGAAAAAATTTCCCAAAAAGACGTTTACAAAAAACGAATTTCCTAAGTGAAATTTACAGAAAAAAATTTACAAAACGGGGTAGTACCTCAAACTTTGTTGTCGTTTTTTCCTTTTTATTAATAAAAATAATTATTTATTCACCATCGCAGTCAGGATGTGAATCGATAGGATCTTATTCACGTTTTCAGCGGCCCAGATGAATTTGCACATGAATTTGCCTGAAAATAAATATTTTTGCTATTTCACGGCTCTGAAAAGCCGGCTTCCCGAAAAACCCGGTCCTCACCAATGAGCCATTGCCCCGAGTAGAAGTAGGGCATCAGTAGAGGGATCGTGCTCTGGAAATAAATCAGTTGGTGATTCCCTGTAGTCTAGACTACTTCCCGGTCTTCGTTCCCCTAATTCCCGGTCATAACAATGTCTTCGATCATCTGTGTCGCATTAACACTGTCGGGATTCCCACGGGGCAGAATAAAATAATATTTTCTCGTGTTTCTCCCACGGGGCGACGGAATGTTGTTTGTATCTCCCTTTTGCATGGTCTCTCACTTCTCTGACAGCGAGAGACCATGCAAAAGAGAGAGACGCAAGAGAAATTGAGAGACTATTGCTCAACGGGACATGTGTGTGTTCGGTCCGACCACAAATTAATTTGAATAATAATATTTTCGGGTGCTTTCGAGGAATCGTTTCTTTCTTGAGACATGTTTTCCTTCCCCTATAGGATCCGCATGATTTACAGCTCAGAATGGCATTTTAGATCATAAAAAATCAATAATTACCGTAACGAAGAGGTCCACGCACGCTAGGAACAGTACGTATCGCTGAGTGGTCATCCTCCGGTTACCTTCCTTTCCATAGGGGTGGAGAAAGAGTTTAGGATCTCTGAAAGTTGAATTGTGAATCAGTTGTGTTTCAGTTTCAGGTCAAGAGCTATTGAACAATTTACGGGATAATATAGTCTTTTTAGTTTATTATATAATCACTGATATCTCCCCATCAAGAGTCGAGTTGCTGACTCAGGAATGTATTTGGTCGTGGTCTCGGACTCATCGGTGAACCCGTACATGCTAGTGTTGACAAATCGGCACTCGTCTCTCCTCATTTTGCGTACTCTCTCGTCTCTCTGACCTGCGAGAGATCATTCTAAACGAGAGAGGCGCGTGCCGACTTGAAGAAAAGCCATTTTGTTAGGCAAAACAGACATTGCGTGGGTGCTAATCCTGCTTATCCCTCTTAGAAAAATGTCGAGAATCCTCAAAATTTGGTCAGACAGCGCGAGAGAGCGTGCGAGATGGAGAGAGTCAGACGAAAAAACGAGTGGTTCAGTCGAAAATTTGACAAGTCTCACTTCAAAATCCGGATAATCACGGTAAGATTCCCGCTGAATCCGATGACGAACAGGAAGGAGAAGACGATCAGCATGATGGTGATCTGGAAGTTGTTTTTGTTATTGTTTTGATTGTTTTGACAAAACAACAACAACAACAACAACAACAACAACAACAACAACAACAAACCTCGATGGGCATAGCCTCAATGCCGGTGACGATCTGCAGGTCAGCCATGCCTCTGGAATTATTTTTATTAAATATTATTATTAATAATAAATGTCTTTTGGGCCCATGAAAACAACAACAGCAAAGGAAAGAGTCTCATAGAACAGAGGATGAAGGAGCACGCAAATATAGTTATGAGGAGGGGCTGGGAAAGGAAAACAAGAGTAAGAAAGGAAGATATCAGGAAGATCCCAGAAAAATTAGCATTTCCGCTTCCTTGTGTGAATAAGTTCAATAATACGCGTAAGACAGGAACAAAACATGAAGTTCATAGTGACCACATGGTCATAAGATTTCGATAAATTGTGATTCCCATACATGCGAACGCTGTTCTAAAGAGCGTGGGCATTTCCCATATGGGGGCTGAACGGGGGTCTGTTATCGAGAGCGAACCGAGAAATATGAACACAAAATCGGCTTATTTAGCAGAGCTGTGACTCCGCATATGAAATTCGAGAGGCTCGGGAACCTCGTGAGAGCCAAACACCATTAAAGGGTTATGAGAACGTGACCGAAGCAAGGTACTGTTTTGGCACTAATATCGGCCAGAGCAGGAATGGTCTGACTCTCTCATTTCGTGATGCTCTCTCACCAGTTAGATAAGTGAGAGAGTGTTTGAAATGGAGCGGGTCAGATCATTACTCGGTCTGAGAGGCAATAGGCCAAAAAGGAGACTGAGAGCGTAACAGGGTCGAAGCAAGAGTACTGTTCTTGCTGCGTTGTTCTCGATAGGACAGTGCCTGGACACCGTATATCATTTCGCTCACTCCCACTGGGCGGAAGGGCAAGCGTATGTGCAGGAGAGCTCGAAATACGAGTCGCCGTCTCTTCATTTTACATACTCGCTCGCCCCTCTGACTGGTGAGCACAGCGCACAGCGTGTCAGAGGGGTCAGATAATCCAATTATCGCGGCCGAGGTGAATGCGTGTGACTTTTTCTCTCTCCCTCTCATTCTCGCCCCTCTCGAGTGAAATGTGCGGTCGGAATGGTGGGAATGAGTGGGAGAATAGAGTGAAAAGTGAAATTATTCATATTTGTTCAGTGAAACACAATCGAAATATAGAAACCAGAGAAGCGACAAATCGTGAAATCTTAAAAATTTCAATTTTCCAAACTTAATAACTAATAAAGGGAGGGCTAAATGAAAAATCTGTCTTGATACGTTACTAGACTTGGAACTGAACTAGCATCTCTCCAGAGGATTTTGAATTTTAGGACTTACTTAACTAGTTATTTCACCGCAAAGTAAGCTGATTTCTCTTAATTTCCCATAATTGGAGCGTACTTTGCGGTGAAGTAAGCTGATTTCTCTTAATTTCCCATAATTGGAGCGTACTTTGCGGTGAAATAACTAGTTAAGTAAATCTAAAAATTCAAAATCCTCTGGAGAGATGCTAGTTCAGTTCCAAGTCTAGTAACGTATCAAGACAGATTTTTCATTTACCCCTCCCTTATTAAGTTTTGAAAATTGAAATTTTGAAGATTTCACGATTTGTCGCTTCTCTGGTTTCTATATTTCGATTGTGTTTCACTGAACAAATATGGAGAATTTCACTTTCCACTCTATTCACCCACTCATTCCCACCCTCCCGACCGCACATTTCACTCGAGAGGGGCGAGAATGAGAGGGAGAGAGAAAAAGTCACACGCATTCACCTCGGCCGCGATAATTGGATTATCTAACCCCTCTGACACGCTGTGCAGCGTGTCAGAGAGGGTAGATAATCCAATTATCGCGTCCGAAGCCAACGCGTGTCCCTCTTTGCTCTCCCTGTTATTTTCGCCCTTCTCGAGTGAGCTGAGCGGTGGAAAACGCATAATGAGAGGTAGAATCGCGCAAAATTACAAAAGGTTACAATGAAACGTATCCATTTCATTCGATGCGTCCGTTTATTATAAGGCCGTATCGTTATCAGTCTCGCTCGTTAGATAAATCGGTTTCCGTTCATAGAAACCCCTACACCATTATTATTGTTGAAATGGTGATGGACTGCGCTACTTGTTAATTGGATTTGAATTTTTATATTTTTTATTTCGTTCGAGTTAAGCAAGAAAATGTGGTAATTTTGCATGTTTCTCGAAAACTTTACCCTAAAGAAAAAATTCGGCTCTAATTAAAAAATAGCACTGTTAATTACCTTTCCAAAAATAATAATGGTGTGGGGGTTTCTATGAACGGAATTCGAGTTATCTAACGAGAAACTTGTGATTATCGAAAGTGCTCATGCTAGCATTCAAAATATTCCAATGGAACCAGAAACAAGAGACAGGCATCTTTGCCCATTGCTCAAAGGCGACGTTATTTTAGATTTGCATATTTTATCCTTATCAAGAAGATATGGGTTATGCTTCACAGGTTTTATGAAACCATTGTGTTAGAGTGACCATGAAAAGGGGTCGGACGCGGAGAACAAAGGAGTTCTGCCTCTCTGACACGCTGTGGTGAGAGATCATGTGAAACGAAGAGACGGTGCCGCTCTCTTGTCCGGACTAGCCGGCAATCATGCCAAATGCATGGGTAAGTAAGCCTCGTGAGTGCCAGAAATAAAGATAATGCTGGTCACGGAATCGCCAATTGCTATCTACAGACAGGCGTCACATCTCAGAAGGGGGCGGAGCTACGACAAATGACAATACAATTCTGCGCGAAAAATATCAAGAAAAAACAGAAATGACGTCAAAGACAACTAAGCTATTCTTGACCGAACGTGAGTAATGGTCTGACTCTCTCACTTTCCTGTGCTCTCTCGCTTCTCTAACCGACGAGAGAACATTGCGAAATGAGAGAGTCAGACCATTCCTCCCGAAGACCAATTCTATCCCCTCTTGTCGCATGTGGACAGAGAAAATATAAGAAGAAGACGAGGGGCGGGATGCGAGTGACAACTAGATAATAACAGACGGGGAATTATTTTGATGCTGGAGGAGGACTGGCGAATAGGGAACGCGCCTGGGGGCCACGTCCGTTTATCGGTCTTCTGACAAGTGAATAAAGACCGTATTGCGCATAAAGACTCGGTGCCTTAACCGCTCAAAAGAAGCTATGTTTGCTAAAGTCCGTTGTAGGAGTATGAAAGGAAGTCTATTGTAACTCCTAGCCTCTTGTTATGGTATCCAATGTCGAGTACAATAACACCAGAAGGTGGTGCTAGTGTTGTTGAGGAGTATATTGCTCCCTGCGAGTAGCTAGGAATGAGCGAACTTCATAACACGAGTACAATAACACCAGAAGGTACAATACGACCAGGAACTCTGATAGTGCCTATGGGAAAATAGAAATACAATACGAGTCGCCCCACGCAGTTGACCTGGTTAGCACAAAGACGGCGATCGCAGCTTGTCAGCTACGTAGCTTATCAGCTACAAGACTGACAAGAAAACTGGTGAGCATGAACAATTAGGAGCGTATCCCTGGCAGTCACAATTAGCAAAAGGACAGTACATATCGTAGCATATCCTATCATCTGTAGCGAGCAGTAGTCACGCAGAGAAAATAACGACTAACAAGCAAAAAGTGTTCATTAACACTGCTGACGAATGCTTCATAATGAGCGACAGCTATGAACAACAAACACTAAATCGCATCGTTAAGAAATTGAGCAAAAAAATATTTTCGCATCTGCACATCTCGTTCAATTTTGCGGTTCAGCAAGACCATTTTCTAGAGTTCGAAATACGGGTAATTGTCTCTTCATTACGCGTGCTCACTCACAGGTCAGTGAGCCGAGTTTGCAAAATGAAGAGACGATTACCCGAATTTCGAAGTCAACCATTTTTAACGCGATTCTGCGACCTTTTCTCCGAGTGAAGGGTGTATTTAGAGAAATTAATGGTATTGCGAACGTTAAAAGGACGGATTAGAAAGGGCACGAGTCCCGGAAAATGGTCAACATCAAGCGATTTACAGTCGAAAACGACTGCGCTAGGTGGTCCTTATCGATGAGGCCGACCGACTCCGCCTTTATACTACTCCAAACAAATACGTCAAAATACGTGTTTGCCAAAATACGTGAGAATTCGGAATTGGAAAACGATGTTTCTGAATTATTTGACAAGCAAATGTGTCTAGACAGAACCATATAACACACCCTAACGGATAAGTGAGGGCGTCAAGATTCGCAGATTCACTTTCGCGTGACTGAATGCGTCTGAAGGTCTGTGATCCTCACTGTTAAAGAATGCGTCGTAGGGATATCTTGACGAGACACGACTCTCTTCATTCTTCACGCACTCTCGCATCCCTGGACGGTGGTGCGTGACGTTAAAAAGTGCGTAGGAGAGCGAGACTACTTGACCAACGGTCCTCGATCTCCCCGAAAAGCGAGTTATCGTTCGTTTACCTAGACTGTACACTACAGATTCTCTCTCGCATGACTTTCTCGCACTGAATACGTCGACGGTCTGTGAATCTTCTGACCGGTAAGTAAACAACGTTCCTCGATGACAGAGTCCCGAGAAAACCTAGTTAGCGTGCTGTGGAGATTACTGAATCTGTTCGCTTGAGATATCAAGTGAGTTATTCGCAAAAAATAGCCAGCCTGCTTCAAAATGGACGCATATTGCAGGAGCGCGACTATGATCAAGGAATAACAGAGATGAGTGGATTCCGATAAGCCCGGGCTTTCGGACGCATTGTGGGCTCAGTAAACGTCATATGCTTTCTCATCAATCAGAGAAGCGAGAGAGCGTGTGAAAGCGAGAGAGTCAAAACCATACTTCGAACAGAGTTTCAAAACCGTTGGACTGAAAAATAGCGAAGCGTCATAGCAAGAGCGGCTAAATTGATGGGTACGAGGGCGAGGGGGCGCATTTAGTGGGCTGTCCTTTTCACCACACTAATTCAATCAGAGAAGCGAGAGAGCGTGTGAAAGTGAGAGAGTCAGACCATATTTCGAACAGAGTTTCGAAGCTACTGGACAGAAAAATAGCGGCGCGTCATAGCAAGAGCGGCTAAATTGATGGGTACGAGGGCGAGGGGGCGCATTTAGTGGGCTGTCCTTTTCACCACACTAATTGAGACTGACAGCGATAAGAGATGACAGTTAGGGTACGGTAGGCGGAGTACGGTAGCACTTCTGTAGTCAGCTGGTACGGTAGCGCGTCAGAGCGCGCAAATGAGCCTTGTGGGAAAAGAAAATGAAATGATACGACTTTTCTGTAGAATCTATGTGAAAACGTCAAGGGAAAACAACGTTTTTTTGCAGGGAAAATGGAAATCTCAGAGCGCTTGACGCTCAATTCGAGACTCGAGACGAATTAGACTTCCTCAATCCCTAATCTCGCTAAATTATCCGATTCTTTCTGCAGAAAAACGAGGCTTTCCCTCGTTGAATAGGGAGCTGGATATAGCTATTGTGAAGGTGAAATAACCCTGGACGGAAGGGCGGCTCTCAACAACAGGAACGGGAACAAAGGATGGACTTGGGGATTCGGGAGCCCTTCCTGGTTCAGGAAAACAGTGCGAAAAGCCTTGCTATAAATAGGAGCGAGAGCGAGTGGGAAAGTGAGAGACTCCGACCATTCCAATTTTGTTGTCGGGCGGAATACAGTGCAAAATGGTTAAATGACGAGACTATTGCATCGAGGAACTACACCGTAGTTCCGCACGAAATTGGATCGTTGGAGGCAGATTGGGCCATCCTACTCCATATTCCAGACGTTTAAAAAGCACGCTGTTTTCTTCTCGAATCCTAAAGTGCAGAGCGCTTAAATGACCCGCAAAGCATCGCGGAACTCGAGCTTTGGAAGTAAGCAGAGTGATGCGACTCATTCGTCCTCTATGCTAGGGATGGCTTCGCATGAAATCGTCCTTCATTTCGCGTGATCTCTCACCGGTCAAAGAGGCGAGAGAGCGTGCAGAATAAAGAGAGTCATTTCTTACCAAGCCATCCCTACTCTATGATATTTCCTAGTGTATGAATTACAAGCAGCTCACGCGCGCTAAGATTCCTCGTACTACTCAAGTCCATGACGATTTGCAAATGGCGGTTTGTGATTATTCATAATTTTCTCCAACTCTCTCGAACTCGCCTGCTCTCTCACCCTCTCTGACCTAGAAATTGAGGCTTGGCACTCAGATTTCTCAGAAGCGCATGCGAAATGGAAGCTAACTAATGCCAATGTACAAGATGTGTCCTCTGAGAGTGGGAGTCCGAATGGTTCGAAATAAAATGGACGATAGAGCTCGAAATTCGAGTCACCGTCTCTTCATTTCGCACACTCTCTCGTCCCGTCTACTGACGAGAGAGTACGGAGAATGAAGAGACGGTGACTCGTATTTCGAGGTCTAATGGACGAGACAGGGACGGATTGCTGTAGAGCACGCGAGGCGACACTAAATTGGCTAGAAAACGGCTGAGGCAGTGAGAGTAGGATTGTGTTCGAACGAGATTAAGTACAAGCAGGAAGTCTTTCTTCTCTCCATGATCTATCGTCAGTCAGAGAGGCGAAAAAGAGTGCATTTGAGAGAGTCAGACCTAATCGGATGTGTTCTTCACAAGAACTGTCGGAATGAAGATGCCTTCTTAGAATTTAGCGTTCCCTCGTTCTAATCGGATGACTGTTCTATACAAGAACTGCCTGAGAGTCCGCCTCTAGATTCCTCATTCTCTCTCGCTGGACTGCCTAGCCTGTCACAAAAGCCCTATTCGCATGACCGTTCGTAGCGTGAAGAGCGCATCTCGACACAAAACAGCGAAATGGAGGAGTTATATTCACAGAGATCTCCCATTTCGCGAAAATGACCATTACGATAATTGTCATGTGCGGTTTTTCTGCGTCTATGAAGAAAAAAAACCGAGAAAATAACAAATGTGCCTCCGAAAAGCGTTCGCGCTTATGGGGATGGTGAGGAATGGTCTGGCTCTCTCGTCGGTGAGAGAAGCGAGAGAGCATGGGATAATGAGAGAGTCAGACGATAGCTCGGGATGGCTCCCAGACGAGAGGGCATTACGTATTTTATGCTTGACCGGACGTCAACAGACGCGACTTTTCCCATTCCTCATCCTCTCTCACCAGACGAGAAAAATGAGATGGATCAGACGCTTTCACTTCCCCCTGCTCTCTCGCTTCTCTAACCGACGAGAGAGCATTGCGAAATGAGAGAGCCGGACTATTGCTCGAAAAATGAGGCGGATCTTCCCCAATTGAAAATCCCCCAGACACGAAAGTTGTCAACAATTTGCTGTTGGCATAGGGCAATTCGTCTGATTAAAATAGCTTATAAAAACGGTCTGATTCGAATTTCTGGGACCTAAAAGTCAAGTCAAATTGGAGTTAAATACTTCGAAGAATCTTGATGTTAGAAGAGGAAATACATGACAATATTTTGTCTTCACTGTGATTTTCCTGTTTTCTTATTATGGCAAAGATTAGAAAAGAAGATAAAAATAGCGTCGACAAATTGTGAAATTGCTCCTATTTTTCATTTCTTTACCATTTCGGACTGTCTAAAAGGGCCTGATCTACTCTCAAAGGAGCTACGTGCTTGAGGGGCGTCAAACAGCAAAAACGGAAATGTATCTCCAAAATTCTTGGAAAGACAAATGCTATGATATCTGATTTCTCGCGTGAGAAACGGCAAGAATAAACAATCATTGGGAACCGAATGAGGAATAATAAATAATAAATAAATAAAAAATCTTAAAAAATATAAAAAAACTCACTGATCCAGCAGCGATAGGTTGCTGACAATGTAGTTGGGTATCTCTCTGTCGGCCGCTGTAACATATATAGGATCAGGGGAGGAAGGCGATCGGCAAAACATGAATAATCAGGAATAATACGGTTGAAACTCCATGGTTCCACCTACGATCAACCCCCACGTTCCGCCTACATACCTTCTGAATCATTTTCCCACCTACACAGTAGACGGATCGTAGGTGGAACCATAAAGATCGATGAGCATTTTTCTATTCATTCATTCATGCTTTGTCGATTCCCCTTCTTCTCTGCATAATAGTACCAATTTTCCGAATGATGAGTAGTTGTTCCACACATTATCTCGTAGCTCAGAGTAAATTTTTAAAAAAGGTGACTGAACCAGAAGGTAATGTCATAATTCATACTGTAATCGTGCGCAACTTTCTCCAGCTCTATTGGGACTCACTTTGCAATGACTCCCGCGGTATCAATCCCGATTCCTGCCCGTCGCTAGTGATATTCATCAAGAATTCATGCGTGAAGAAGGTCCGCAACGGCGGGTGCTCCTCCATCTGCAATTATTATTAATAATAAAAATAAACTAAAACAAAAATTCACGGAATCGAAATCGGAACCGCGAAGTCTGCACAAATTTATGAAGCAATGAAATATTGGGCACTATTCACATTGCAAGACAACGAAGTATTGAAATACGGTTTGTAACATAGTTCAAGGAACAAGAGGGAAGATAAAACACGTCATAGAATCGAAGGAAGCAAAGTGAGCCTGAACTTTGGACGCGAAAAAGACAAAGTGGAAGCACATTCATCTCACTCGCAAGAGCAACTTTGAAGATAAGGCTAGATAATCGGTCTCGAGGGAATTCAGAAGGCGCTCGTCGTCTCTCACGTCTTCGTGCTCTCTCACTGGTCAGACAAAACGAGAGAGCATGTGAAATGGAGAGAGTAGAACATTTTCTGGCCCAGAGGGAACTGAGAAGGTGGGCGGACATCAATTTAACGAAAGAAAAAGAAGAAGAAAAAAATAGACTAGCCTAAAGTTTGAGTGTCCTTTACTTCCGTTTGAACTATTTTTAAGAAGATATTTGACGATAAACCTTGCCAGATCGAAGAACACTAACACATCAGCAACATTTGGCGCTGGTCTTTCGAGCGGAATAACGAAATTTACTAGTGCCGTTGAGTAAAGCAATGGGCTGGTTTCTGACCACGACCTGTGATGTCTGAATAGTAAGAAAAGTTGATTAGCGTGAAATGCTCCGCAAAAGAGTTCGAAATACGAGTCACCGTCTCTTCATTTTGCGCGCTCTTTCGCCCGATCTACTGACGAGAGAGTACGGAGAATGAAGAGGCGGTGACTCGTATTTCGAACTCGCACTTTACGCCAGACTTGATTGCATTTACGACAGGAATGACATCGAACTTCCTGATAATTCGAATCTCCACTTCTAACGTCCAACTCCGGATGCGAATCTGATGCTAAAGGCAGCGATTACGCACTATTCGCGAGAAATGATTGCGATTAACGCTAAGCTCCCGGATAAGACGCAATTCCTTTAACACATTTTTTCTAACGTCTGAGCTGTCTATCGTTTGATAAGTTATTTCGAGAAATGCATGCGATTATGTCTAAGCTTCCAGATAAGATGCATTTCCTCTTCCAAGGAACTCGTCTAACACTTGATGCAAAGCCGTCTATCGTTTGGTTGTGATCTACACGGAAAGCTCGGCTACATTTTCGCACTATTCTCGAAAAATTCGTGAAAGATTCCAGATAAACGGAGCTGCGCGGTGATGCAAGAGGAAGGCTTGAAGCAAACTGCGCTTCGAAATAATTGACAGGACCGTTTTCGAATGATTTCATATTTCATATTTATCCTGACATCAAGACAATGGGCCTGCAGGAGGTACAATCAATAGGGGATTGGGATCTTCATTCCCAGAAAGTCGTAGGGTCGAGGGATCCTATGACATTCGAATGATAGAACGTGTAAAATCATGCGCCCATGACTACGTGATTCAACACGATATCTGCCTTTAACTGATTCAACGGATCGAGGAGATAAGCTCCCGGATAATTCCAATTTCCTCGATGATGCAAAGGACGAATTTCGACGCAAGAGTGCGCGAATTATCGGCTTATTGCACGACTCGAGGAATAGCCTGACTCTCTCTCACTTTCCCACACTATCTCGCTTCTCTGACACACACGATATGACTATCTGACCGGCGAGAGATCACGCAAAGTGAAGAGACAACCCGCACCTATCTCTCTAGAGGGCCCTCTCGCGCAATTGGAAAGCACATTTCCAATTTCGATAAGAGCCCTATTCGAGTGTGACGGGAAGAGAGGAAGGTTTCAAGATGTGCACGACGAAGACTAATGGTCTCTCAATTTATCACTGACTCTCGTTTCACAGATAGATGAACTAGGCGATCAGCTGTCTGAGGATGCGGAATCTTGCATTGAAAAAATTTCATTAGAGATAGCAAAGGCTACTCGGCTATGACTAGAGTAAATCACTCAGATCAAAATTCAGACATTGAAAAAAATACTTCCATAGATTAGAAAAAATTGAATTCGAGGAGTCGGTGTGCGAGATCTTGCAGAAAAATGAAGAAAAGGAATCCACCAAGACGCCAAAAATTGCCAGCGAATACCTTCAGTTAAATGAGAGAAAACACTACAGGAAGGACCCAACTGAGTGCACGGTATTTTTGGCTTAGCAATGGGTGAAGAGTAAGCACTGTCACTTCAGACATTTATCTTGTAGATAGCAAACAACAACGATAAAGACAAGAACCAAATCATGCGATCTTTGAGGTTCTCGGAGATGATCAATGAAGTTACACAGACCCGGACAGACAATCACGTTACGAGTGCTGGCGAGTGTCTGAGACGCGCGGGTGCCAATATGAATAAGTCACAGATCTCAGAAGTTGTATCTCTGAGAAGAACAGGCCGCCTTTCACTCTATAAGACCCTCTTCATTCGTCATGATATCTCGCTTCTCTGACTGAGATATAGAATCCGGCTCTTCATTCTCCATGATCTCTAGCTCGTCTGACAAGTTGAAGAACGAATAAATGGAGAGTTCTCGAGGATGCGCCCAGGGTCTAATGCTATAGCCAAACGCAATTATTCATCATGCGCTATCCATCGTCTCTTCATTTCGCGTGCTCTCTCACCGGTCACAGAGGCGAGAGAGCGTGCAGAATGAAGAGACTCGAGTGAAGAGAGAGAGAGAGAGATCCATCCCCGCACTAGCGGCGAAAAAAACTCCTCTGCATTTCCCTAGAGGCTACTTATCCCGAGAGAGGGGCGAAAGAACAAATAAGATTCCGAGAACTGGGGATGAGTCTAGTGTCAAAAAGACTGAGAATGATTCCGTCTCTTCATTACGCGTGCTCTCTCGCTGCTCTGACCGTTGAGAGAGCATGAGCGTTTTGTTTCCCCTGTGCAGAAAGAGTTAGAGACTGTGCGGTTTGCAGAGACGCAGCAAAATAGCAACATCAAAATTGGCGAGTAATTATAGCGAGTTCTCGCTAGCGCGCGTAATAGGGATGATCTATGAGTGAACAAAAGTATGAAAAGATTACCAGGGTGGATAGATGACAGGCTGCCAGCAAAATTCGGAGTGTTCAAAGGAACAATGACATTGATACGATAAACAATGTTGTATATGGTAAAAATGTAGACAGGCAGAGCGGGAGAGCGTGGGAAATGGAGAGAGATGAAACACGAAAAGGAAAAGGACTGTACATAATCAAGGGAATCCCATGGACGTTCACATGCTTAATTTGGCCCCACCCTTCCTTCCCTCAGCGTGCGAAAATGGCCGACCAAAACACGGGGAACGGGAGGAACGAGGACCGGTCTCTTCATTACTCCTGCACTATAGCTTGTCAGACGGACCGCGAGAGCGTGGGAAAAGGAGAGAGTGGGAAGGAAATTTGAGAAAGACAGTGGTCGTTAACAAGGAAGTGTGGACAGCGTGTGGATTTAGTGTCGGATTATTGTTAGTGAATAATATTTACAGGAATTGTGAAATAACGCTAAAAGAAATTGCAATTATTAATCTGAACAACCACGAAAAATATCAACATTATGGGAATTCCTAAAAGAAGGGCCTGAGCCATAAATCGCTCCCATAAATTCTCAGACGATTCAAATTAAGGACACTAAACGTCTGTTTCTCACATTCCACCCCCACGGGACGCGAATAGTACGCCTACCGCACACCCAAATGCGAATAATAAAGCGGGAGGACCAAAGACCATTGTATCAATTACACTCAAACTAGGACTGACAGTATCGAGAACGTACGCAAAATTAAGATGTGTTCTACAGTCAGAAAAACCCACATTGTCGGGCACTCTAAGATAAATGGGCTTAGCATTGGATGAGTCAACGGAAGATCTACTGGGTGCTTCCGCACTTTTGGCACATCCCGCACCCAGAGGAGTCGGAGAGTCACAAAAAGATAGAAGACACCGATTTCATTGGAGTGCGCTCACAGATTCGAAATAATTAGGGACTGACATAAAAATCTGTGAGAATATAAAAATCTGTGAAAATATGCAGAAGCTCCACCACCCTCACGAACACATATTCCACGCAGCACATTGGTCGTCGACCATCCAGAATTCATTACAACCCCCTGCTAAAACTATAGAGAACCCCGCACAAAAATATACTTCTCGGTTCGCCGCCCACACAGATTTCTGGACATTTTTGACATTTTTTGACGAAATATTGTCAGAAACGAGCAAAACAGAGAGCGGATCGAAATAAGCCACGCGACTTTGTAATAGAACCCCCGAGGAAATCAGATGCACAGAGAATACGATTTCTTTGTATTCCGTGTGACTTTGGCGTAAGAAAAAAAAGTATGAGTAAAATCGTGAGAACTGAAAGGTTGAGAGACGAGAAGGAAGCTTATCTTTGGATTGGATCTCAACAACAAAATGACCCTGTACTCGGCGCCAAAATACCCTTTCGCTTGCACAAAAGTCGTTCAAAACAGTACTGGTCAGAGAGCACGAGAGATCATTCAAATGGAGAAAGTCAGCGAGTGTTCCTTCCGAATTTGGGCGTAAACAAACGTCCACGTGCAAAAGGTTCATGCATGCTAAATCTCGGACCTTTTATTGCATCAAAAGCCCTATTCAGCAACGAACGTTTAGTCACAAAGCAACGGCAAACGTGTGGAACACAATGGTGAACAAGCATCGACAAGAACAGAAATAAGGAGGCACTCGTTTTTTGTCTTCTTTTCGTTTTCTTCTTTTGATGTGTCTCCTCATACCTAGTCATTTACTAAACTGCTCATCAGAAGAAAAAAGTAAATAAAGATCGCGGTCAAATTTTGAACTGTGTAAGAAGAGCGCCCCGAAGATGAATGGCTGCTCTACGATACGTGACGTACACATACTATCCTATGCAGAGAAATTGGCTTCCGACAGTACCTCAAAATAACCTATTAATAGCGGTCACAACGTTAGAATCGGTCAAAAAGCGCCGGGAAACGTGCGCTCGACGATGATAATTGTTGTTTCTTTAAGAACGTCCGGTCAGGTTGATCGGACATGCATGACGTCCACATGTTATGGTATAATTTGAGCAAGAGCGACCGCAAATAACCACCTAGCAATCGTTAACAGCAGGTTGTGCAGCTGTAAGTACGGTTCTGGGAGCAAAAAAACAGGAGCTTGCTGATGAAAATAGGTCGGTGAGCCTGGTGTTTGGGCGCTTCAAGACCAACTTCGGCAGCAGGAATGACTCTGGCCGGTAGATAGTACTCATAAATAGGAGAGTTATTGCGCAAGAGGCGCACGTCTATTGTGATGAGGACTGGTTCTCATCAAAAGAGAGGGGACTATGGGTATAGAGAACAGTATCTTGCTTCTCTGACTTGAATATTCATACGTGATAGTGGAACATGATCGCGAAATGGACAGTAAACCAAGCTGATATCATGCATGGTGAAACTGGCTTAGTCTCTCGGGAGGATTGAATATAAAGTCACGAACAGAAATATGTACGTTGTCCGGCGAAATTCGCTATGTGACAAAAACAGACAAATGCGTAAAACATATTCCTTGAAGTTCCTCTTTAGAGGGCTTGGGATGGCATCTCAAGACTCCAAGGGGAAAACGTAAAGGCAAGGTAAAGATAACCCCGTTACCAAAGAAGTATCATCCGCAATAAAAGTGGAAGGAATGCCGTAAGAATTTGCCACAGGAAGAGCCAAAAAGAGCATGAGAACATCGTGACCGGGAGAGATCTTAGAGCTCTCTCGAGGCCTCAAAATAGAGCATCCGGGCGATCTTTAGGGCGAGAAAGTACCGAAAAACAACGAGAGAGGATCGCACATCCTACAAAACTGAGGAGAAAAACTGAACTAAGGAGAATCCATCATTGCTTTGGCGTTATTGAGTGAACTTCTCAATATGCGTGGGTTCTAAAAGGGACGGCACTTGAGAAGAGAGGAATGATTGCATTTGGCCGAAACTTTAGCGCATAAATTCATCAGAGAAGTGCGGTTTCCGGTGAATCGAATTTGCATCGAGTTAAAAGGGTGGCAGGAAGTGGGGAAAGGGCACAGGTGCGAAGTTTAACTGGGTTAAACTGTAATATGGAGATCAACGCCTTATAGTGGAAGCATGGAACCAAGTAAAATCGCTATTAATTAACGTAAATTTGAGGGGATGTATGACAGAACCGCACCGACAGAAGCGCAACTCATCATATCTCCTCCAAAGTCGCTACGATCACTATTGGTTGAGATATGGCGAGTTGCGCTTTTGTCATGCCTCCAAATTTATGATTTTTGCGTCATAAATGTTGTCTGGTCAGAGATTGCCCACATGAGTGGACGATGTTGACCGTTCCAGATTCCCGGCAAAGGAGTAATGGTTTGACTCTCATTTCGCAATGCTCTCTCATCGGTTAGAGAAGCGAGAGAGCATTCGAAAAAAATAAAAATAAAAGAATTTCGTATTCATTAACCGCGCGTTGGTACTTGCTAGATGGGAATAGCTAATTATTGACAAGGGGGAGTACAATGGGGGCTGTTCTGGGGGTGCGGGGAGGACCGGATGGTCTCTTCTTCTGTTACGCTGCCTAGTTAATTCCGTCCCTATTACCACGCGATGCCCAGTCCTTACTACGTGAGAAAACGCAAGTCTGAAGGCCCTCTAGATCTTAAAAAGTCACTTTTCACTCAAATATGGGATTATTTCTATCAGAGATGCATGAAGGCGAGAGAGACACTTATAAATGCCAGCGGGAATTTCTGAATTCTTGACCTGCTAATTTGATAGTCGAGTATACTGAGCAAAGATCCCGTTCGAAAACTGACCAGACAAAGGCTAAACCCTATTCTAAATAGATCACAGAATCAGTGAGCCAACATCACACGAGTAAAGGAATTGCGCTTCCTGAATAAATAAACGACGCGATTAGGCAGCATCAGAAATCGGAGTAACTCGAGACTAGACTCTAGTTTCGATAATATGTAAATAGCTGTAATCGCCCACTCGCCATGTGGGGGTGTAGGCACTACAGGGTAAGCAGCGCGATACAGAAATCCGAGTAACTCGAGACTAGACTCTAGTTTCGATAATATGTAAATAGCTGTAATCGCCCACTCGCCATGTGGGGGTGTAGGCACTACAGGGTAAGCAGCGCGATACAGAAATCCGAGTAACTCGAGACTAGACTCTAGTTTCGATAATATGTAAATAGCTGTAATCGCGCCCACTCGCCATGTGGGGGTGGTGGACACTACAAGGTAAGCAGCGCGATACAGAAATCGGAGTAACTCGAGACTAGACTCTAGTTTCGATAATATGTAATCGCCCACTCGCCATGTGGGGGTGGTGGGCACTACAAGGTAAGCAGCGCGATACAATCGGTATTGCAGAATGAAGATCGTTGTCTCGAAGGAAGAACAATTCGGGAACAAGAATCACTTTTTTTCTATTTTTGGCCCTCCAAAAATCTGAAAAGTCTGACGGAAAAAAACAAAATAAAAGTCTCTTTTTGTTCCGAATTTGACCGCAGGAGCACTTAATGAAGATTACCTACCTAGAATGACCAGCTTCTGATCTCTAAGGCTAGAGGTGCGACTGTTTTTCGGTCGCGACTCATTCGGTTTACTCACTACGTATTTGCTAGAACCTTTGAGAAGAGACCCGAGATCAATTCGTTTCCTGAAGGAAATACGCGTCTAGGGGGGGCTATGGCTAGACTTTATCAACAAGCGAGCAAAATATGGATGATGAATGGTCAAAAATCGGCAAGGAGCAATAGCTTTCCGGCTTTGCGTAGGTCGCGGGGCGAAAAGAGCGAGCGCTCTTGAAAGCAGCGAAAACATGTGAACATATGCTTGAGCTCCGTAGAGCAAGGATAGACTCTGGCCGGTCAGAGAAACGAGAGAGCGTTGAGGAGAGTGAAGCAGTGAGATAAAAGCCTTCCTCATTCCCAACTTTACAACACATGTTGGTCATTGAGAGGATCAGAGAACTTCCCGGCTTTTGACTTGATGATAGAAAAGTATTGAGTTTCTGGCCTATCTTTAGCAGGTTTTGAAGAAAAAAATACGACTTGCAGCGACGGAAATCTCCAGCTGAAGAGTAAAGTGCTCTCTGAACTCCCTAGAGCGTCATAGGCTTGTCCAAGACCGATGAAAAAGCGGAAAAATAGACCAATAAAAGTACATTATGGAAAGACGAGCTTTTGTCTGTGAAGCGAGCAAGAAAAACACTTGAGAGGGTGATTCAGAAGCTCAAGGTTCGAGTGATACAGAGGAGGAGGTTACTGCGAAAATATTTTTCGAGATGCGCTTATTAAAATACGGCAACTATAGCTGTTCCGCGTTCCTTTGTGGAGGAAATTCAATATTTATTCAGCAAAAACTTCATATCTGAAGCGAAAAGCAAAAGTATCAAAAACGCAAAATATTTTGACGGAGGGCTAACATTTATTGAATTCATACATGACAGATGAAGACAATGAACTTCTGTGGAATTCAAAGTATAATTCGAAGAATGTCACCGAACAAAAAAAAATCTTCGATAAAATTAGCCACTTCCTATTAGGCAACCCCCCTCCTCTACACTTGTTGTCCAATTTCCGAAAAGGAGCGAACGTTCACAAGATTCACATGGCAAGTAGATAAATACGGAGAACGAGGAATGGTCTGACTCTCTCATTTCGCAATGTTCTCTCGTCGGTTACAGAAGCGAGAGAGTACGGGAAAGTGAGAGAGACAGACGATTACTCCGGAGAACGAAGTGGGCACAGTAGTCAATAATTATTGTAGATGATGTCACATAGCGATATTCGACACTAGAAAGACGCTAGAAAACGAAGCAAAGTAACATCTGACCCCTCAGATATTTTTTTTTCTGATCGAAAAACAAGGTTCTAATCAAATCAGAGCATCAAGTAATCGAATTAGGGCAATTTTTCGGCAAATTTCAGTAGGAAACAACGTCAATTGCAGGAATAGGCGCGCAACGTCAGCGCGTACGCTAAGTAAGGCGAATGTTCTTGCTTCAGCCCCGGAAAAGGAGGAATTGTCTGACTCTCTCACTTTCCCCTGCTCTCTCGCTTCTCTGACCGACGAGAGAGCGTGGCGAACTGAGAGAGTCAGACGAATGCTCCGAAAAGAAGGCCCCGGAATAGGTTAGAGGGTGGACAATTTAGAGCGTTTTCCGTGTTGCATTCATGCATGAATAGAGTGAGAGAAGGGTTCAGTCTTCGGAGGAAGATCAAAGATTGAACTCTCATATTCGCACTGAGCCAAAATTAGAAAAAGTTCTGATAAGATATCATCCAGAAGTGGTTATCAGCAGAATCGTTTGTCCAAACGGTCAAAGAACACGAATTGAGGCATTCTTCTGTCGTTATCAACTGTTTTCTCTCCAATGACGCCCAATGCTGGTCACACGCCTGACTATTGTCTGGCTGTAGTCATGTGAGGAGGAATGGTCTGACTCTCTCAGTTCGTAATGCTCTCTCGTCAGTCAGAGAGGCGAGAGAGAACGGAAAAGTGATAGAGACAGACGATTGCTCCAAGTAAGGTTACCACTTTATCGACCGTTTAGCGCTGTTTCTTTGTTTCATCTCGCCTCTCTGACTAGTGAGAGAGTACGCTAGATGATGAGACGAATTCTTGCCAAGCCATCCCTAATCTCATCTATTCGCTGTAGTCAAATAGGTTTGTAAAAGATAGATCATCGCCATTTCCCGAACAATTGTCTGACTCTCCCATTTCGTAATGTTCTCTCGTCAGTCAGAGAAGCGAGAGAGCATGTGAAAGCGAGAGAGCCAAACCAATCCTTCATTCTTCGGTCCGTTTGATCTCTTGAACGCGCTTGTTACTATGCACCGGCCACGTGGAGCTCTCATTGCACAATCTTATCTATCTGCTGGTTAGAGAGCGCGGAACAATAGTCTGACTCTCTCCATTCACACACTCTCTCGCTTCTCTAACCGACGAGAGAACATTGCGAAATGAGAGAGTCAGACCATTCCTCAGAGCGCGAGAGAGCATGCGAAATTGAGAGAGTGCTAGATCATTGTAATCATTTCGGGTCACAAAGATCTCGTCCGCTGGGTTCACTCTGGACTCTCTCCATCTGCGTGCTCTCTCGCTCTCTCTGACCGACGATAGAGCACGGGAAATCGAGAGAGCGTGATCATTGCTTGTGCTAGGCAACGTGTCCCAGAATGCACTCTCGTAGCGCTCTCTTTCTCTTGTCTCGTCTCTCCATTCTCCACGCTCTCTCACCGACTCTGAGCAGCGAGAGAGCACACGAAATGAGGAGAGCCGCTTGCTCACCTCCCTCCTACCTCCACTACAAATCCCCCTTAATCGCTCCCTGTGTTCCCTGCCAAATTGTTGTTGTTTCACGATTGTTTGCTGACGATCGCTATGTTTTGCCCCAACTTCCATTCTCTACCATCCCTACATTCGATTCTTGCGCTCGCAAAACCTTATCTATCGCTGAGTGTATCGCTTGATGGGGCTAGAAACGCGCTTATCTCGCTAGCGATCTAGCGCTATTTCTGATCAAATTCTCTCGTTTTTCTATGAATTAATCTTCCCTGTATCCCATTGTTTTATATCGTTTTGTACAATTATTAATTGTTCAAATAATCGTTAAAGATGACAACTTCAACAATCACCTTCTTCCTTAACGGGAATGAAGTGACAGTAGACAATCCCGACCCGGAACTGACACTGGCAACATTTCTCCGATACAAATGTGAGTCAATACGAATCTGAATATTGATGTTGTTTTTATTGTTTTTTCCCATGCCAATATCTAGTCCTTTTGTAAATGGCAAAAATGGTTTTCAGTACACCTAACCGGCACAAAACTCGCGTGTGAAGAGGGCGCCTGTGGCTCGTGCACTGTGGCGATAGCCAGATGGAACAGGGAAGAGAATAGAGCGAGGTACGATTCATATTGTTTGACTACTCTTCGACCTTACATGGGGGCCAAGCCAAAGTAGGTTATCATAGCATGGAACAGGGAGGAGAATAATGCGAGGAAGGCTGTGGAAAACAATAATAACAATAACAATAACAACAACAACAACATTCAGATTCGTCTCGGCCAACGCGTGCATTACCCCTCTGTACCTGGTTGATGGCGCGCTGGTGCTGACTGTGGAGGGCATTGGTACGCTTTTGCATGTGCGAAAACAAAAACAATAACAATAACAATAACAACAACAACATTTCAGGTTCCCAGAAGCGGCTGCACCCCATCCAAGAGCGTCTCTCATCGGGAAACGCAACTCAATGCGGTTTTTGCTCGCCCGGATTTGTGATGGCCGCTTACGCTCTGCTCAGGTATTTTGTTGACCATATTACGTATTTATTACGATTATTACGATCGCATTTACTAAGCTTCGCTGCGGATTTTGCTAATGGACAAGTATTAATTTCGGTTGAGTTTCACGCCTGATTCAGATCATGAGAGAAATGAGCAATTTCAATAAAAGAAACACAATGTTCTCAAAAAAAACAATCAAGAAACAGTTTGATGTATTGCGGCCATTGTGCTAAAGAAAATTGACATTTTAAATCGAGTGCGAAATCCTGGTAATAGTCTCTTCGCTTTGTACACTCTCTCTCCGGTCAGAGTGGCGAGAGAGTGTGTGAAATGAAGAGACGGCGACTCGTAGTTCGAGGTCTAACATTCAGGAACAACCCCTCCCCTACTGCCGACGAAATCAGAAGCGCGCTCGTTGGTAATCTCTGCCGATGCACTGGCTACAGACCGATACTGGAGGCGCTCGAGTCGTTTTCGAGTAAGAAAACAACAACAACAAAAACAACAACAACAACAACAACAACAAAAACAATAATAATTCAGAACCCTCGGGCGGCTGTTGCATGGGTGGAAAGGGCGGGTGTCCGTGCAAGGATGGCAAGGAAAAGGTGAGCAATTGATCTTTGATCTTTGATCTTTAGTATTTCTTAGATTCTAACTTCAACCTAATTTCAGGATTCCGGTCCCGAAACGGCTCCTGAAATCGCCTGCGGTCTCGTCAACTATGAGCAGATGCAGAAATTTGACGAAAGTGCCGAGATCATCTTCCCGCCCGCGCTAATTGTTCGTTAATTAATTAACTAATTAAGTAATTAATTAGTTATTTAATAACCAAAATTATTTCCAGGTCGCCGGCGAGCAAAAAGCATTGAGCATCAAAGGCAAGCGAGTCACTCTTCACAGTCCCACCACGCTAGAGGTAGGGAAAACAATACCAATGACAACAAAACCAAAATAAGAAAAACAAAAAATCCTTGCAGGACCTCGCAGCAAAGTTCAAGGCCCTACCCAAAGTCGACAAAATGATCTCTACCGGAATGTTGACTAGATTCAGTGAGTTTCACAGATAATACAGTGGATTAATGAGAGAACAAAAAACAATTCGAGAAAGGGAAGCATTTAGGAAAAACAAAAAAGTAGAGAAGTGGTCCGGAAATGCGGAAGCGTATTCAAAGTAACTCGTCGAAATGACACAGCTCACGTACTGGGCTCTAATTCGCGCAATTCAACAAGGGCTGAAGTAACTCTCAATTTAGAGTAGGCAGAAATGAAGACCATTGAGCCAGAGCTGGGAAAAGTAATCAATCAGACATATAAGTCGCTGTCAACTACTTTTTTTGCCATTCTGGGATCGTTTTCGAAAACGTGTCGTAAACCGCCAAAACGAGAGAGAAAATGGTAGAGTTATTTCTCCCCTCATTTTGACCGTTTCAAAATTTTTTAAAATGTCAGAATGATCGGCTCTCGATTTTGGCACTTTTAAAAATTTTCAGAATGTCATTTCTGGTTTTCTCGTTGCACCATTGTCTCGTGTTTTTGATGCGTTTCTTTAATCGACGGTATTCACAGCACTTCATTTGTAACAATATCACTCTTTATTCTCGACAAGGTGAGAAACAGATGACTTGTAAGCTTGATCTCTTCGTCTTCCAACATCGATAATCTGGACGAATCGCACGAGTTCAAGACTGATTCCTGGAAATGTGGATTGAGCTTTTCAAATAATCTATCATTTGTACACGACATCAACAAACGATAACGTGCTTTCCAAATCGTGCATAATTTCGGCTGGTTTCATTGATTTTAAAACTAATTCATGATGAGACAAAACTGTCTTATCTTATCATATTCGTCGACTTGTTCCTGATCTACTCCATTCCATACATCATCCATGGATATAATGGACTCATCCTGGAAAAACATCAGTCATTCACACTGCCAGAACTCCTAAGATAATCCAGATTCCAGAACTCCAGATGCAACAAATTGAAATCATTTTACCTGACTTACTCGTCTCCTTACTCGATTCCGA
>LS566865.1:196322-207799 GCA_900490775.1 Pristionchus maxplancki
CATCCGATTATATTCATTTTTAGATTGAAAGGACCCATTCCTCGCCGCGCTGGCCGCGCGAGCGGTGTGGAATAACGGAATTCCCTCTAAAAGAATGTTTCCGTTTTTCGGCTGTAACTCCTCAGGATGACAATAAAATTGGCTGAAAATTTTTTTGCCAGTAGGTCTCACCAATGGTCACAACATATCAAAAAATTAGAGAGGTTTTCGGCTTACTTTTCGAGAAAAAAATTCTTGAAAATTTGACTAAAAAATCAAATTTCGAATTTGCATACACGGACTTCATAGTCCGATAGAGCACATCGAGATTAGTCTGCAGTAAATTTTCCATGAGATTTGGAATCGTTTCCGATGAGTTACACACGAAAAAGTATGAAAAGCATCGAACTTTGAATGCATGCAATTATGCAAATTAATTTTTTTGAGACATGACAAATACAGAAATCGATGCAGGACACCAAAGGCTATCAAAAACTATGAAAATCTCAGAGGGTCTATTTTTGCTGTACCGAGGGGGGTGCGAATCTTAGGCGAACGCACTGTTATATAAATGGAGGAATGGTCTGACTCTCTCATTTCGCAACGCTCTCTCGTCGGTTAGAAAAGCGAGAGAGTACGGGAAAGTGAGAGAGGCAGACGATTGCTCTATAAATGTAATATGCAGTGCATTATACACCCCACATCTAGTCTTGAAATATGTAAAAGTCACAATGATAGCTCATCACTGGGTGATATTTTTTACTGTGCGCGGACATACTTGGTATACCCGCGAATAATGTTGTGATCAAGGTTTGTATTTCGAAATATTTCGAAATTACTAGTTTGTAAAAATCACTTTCGCTTGAGCTTCACCGTTATCTCAGAAATCAAATGTTTAGCATTTAGCCAATTCCAGCGAACGTGTCGATCTAAAAACACACACAATGTATCCTTGGATATGTTTATGCATGCCTTGTGCCTCTATATTCTGTGAAATGGTGGCACAGCGATCTTTATCTATCTCTACTTTCAGGTCAAGCGACTGGGCGGCGGCTTCGGCGGCAAGGGCACGGGCGACAGGATACCCAGAGGACCCGCGGTGGTGGCGGCGAATAAGATACGGTCAGCAATCTCCTCTAGTGATGACAATTCGGCACTAGTCTCTCCTCATTTTGCGTACTCTCTCGTCTCTCTGACCGGCGAGAGATCATTCCAATCGAGAGAGGCGCGTGCCGAATTGTCATCCCTAATCTCCTCTATTTCATGATGAGTAACCTGAAATAATGAGGTCACGATTCACAATTGGATCCAATACTGTCATGCGAACATTCCTGTAACAAGTATGTTCTTATGCGGTCGACTTGGATCTTATTAGTCTGACCTGAAAGGACGACATTTTTTTGCATTATCTTTACAGCGCGGTTTCTCTATCCTTCATGCAGTGTACCTCTTCCAATTTCACTAGTATTTCGTGTCAAAAATGTTTTTGTACCAAATTCCATGAATTTGGCACCCAAATACCATAATCAATCAATAATTAAAGCTCAAATCACACCGCATACACCTAACAAGAAACTCACAACAGTGTGGGTTTCTCGTACAGTTTTAATTTAATCGGTTTATGAATTTACTTTTGCAGCAAACCAGTTTCCTGCGTGCTACATCGCTACGATGACATCGCAGCCACAGGAAAGAGACATCCCGCGCTGTTCAAGTATCGGTGCGTTTAGTCGCCGTCTCTTCATTTCACGTCTCTCGTCTCTCTGTCCGACGAGATATCGTTCTAAACGAGAGAGGCGCGTGCCGAATTGTCATCACTAGTGTGGTCTTAGTTTTTGGAAAAATCTCCGGAAAAAGGTCAAGATTTTAATTCCCGCATTTTTCGTTTTTCAGCAATATCACGGCTCCCCGATCACCTATCGATACGAAATACTGGAATTTCATTGATTACCTAACCTTGAATCTAAATGTTAAATTTTGTGACCATTGCATATCCAGAAGCTGAGATATTACAGTAAATTGAAAATTGCGGGAATTCAAATCTTGAGCTTTTTCCGGAGCTCTGCAACTGATACTCCCTGTGAAACGTTTTTCCAAAAACTAACACCGCATAGGTTACCTAAAACGTTCAATATCGATAGCCTTCAAGCTGGCTGATCTCCTATCGTAGTTCAAGTATCGGTATTTTTAGTCAAAGTCAAAGACCATCAATCAGCTCCACACCCTTCCCATGCAACTGATACTCCCTGTGAAACGTAGGCGAATAAATGCTTTCTTTGACCGATAAAACTTTAAAAACTGACCGAAAATACAATTTATGATAATAAAATATTTAAGAGTGGGCATCGACGAGAACTGGAAACAACATTTACAACTGAAATAATTAATTAGTTTATTCATTAATTAATTAATTAATTAATTACGAATAAATTAAGAGTGGGCATCGACGAGGACGGTCGTCTCCTTGCCGTTCACGTACTGGAGTATCTGCAGGGCGGGTACTCGACGGACCACTCGTTGTCAGTGAGTACCGCAGCCCTAGCTCTAAAACGTTCAGACCAGGAGATCAGGGAGATGAACCTATTATCATTTGGCGAGTATTTCTGCACTAAAATTGCCAGAGACGAAGCCTTTTCGACACCACGGTACCCAGTACCACACTCTCCTACATTTGTACTAGTATTTGAGTTGAGCCCGACAGGTGATCATCCCAGGTAGCGACAGTCATCCAATACGCGGACGCCTGCTTCCGCGTTCCAGCGATGAGGGGAGAATGCTGGGCACTGAAGACGAATACTACGTCGAATACGGCATTCAGGTAAGCAGTTGATGTAGATCTTCTACCCATTTCTCCTTCCAAATCGGTCGTACGACCTGTAGGCACTAGAGTAATGTGATGAGAGGAGAGTGCTGGGCGCTGAAGACGAATACGACGTCGAATACGGCATTCAGGTAAGCAGTTGATGTAGATCTTCTACCCATTTCTCCTTCCAAATCGGTCATACGATCTGTAGGCACTAGAGTGATGAGGGGAGAGTGCTGGGCGCTGAAGACGAATACGACGTCGAATACGGCGTTCAGGTACCTTAATCAAGTAATACCGTAGAATAAGGTGTCCAAGATGTATTGTAGCTGTCTGGGGCTTGGTGCGCACTAGAGTAATATGATGATGAATGAGAGTAGGGCGCTGAAGACGAATACGACGTCGAATACGGCATTCAGGTAAGCAGTTGATGTAGATCTTCTACCCATTTCTCCTTCCAAATCGGTCGAACGACCTGTAGGCACTAGAGTAATGTGATGAGAGGAGAGTGCTGGGCACTGAAGACGAATACGACGTCGAATACGGCATTCAGGTAAGCAGTTGATGTAGATCTTCTACCCATTTCTCCTTCCAAATCGGTCGTACGACCTGTAGGCACTAGAGTAATGTGATGAGAGTGCTGGGCGCTGAAAACGAATACGACCTCGAATACGGCGTTCAGGTAAGCAGTTGATGTAGATCTTCTACCCATTTCTCCTTCTAAATGGGTAATACGACCTGTAGGCACTAGAGTAATGTGATGAGAGTGCTGAGCGCTGAAGACGAATACGACATCGAATACGGCGTTCAGGTAAGCAGTTGATCTAGATCTTCTACCCGATGGCTCCTTCTAAATGGGTCGTACGACCTGTAGGCACTAGAGTAATGTGATGAGAGGAGAATGCTGGGCACTGAAGACGAATACTACGTCAAATACGGCATTCAGGTAAGCAGTTGATCTAGATCTTCTACCCATTTCTCCTTCCAAATCGGTCGTACGACCTGTAGGCACTAGAGTAATGTGATGAGAGGAGAGTGCTGGGCGCTGAAGACGAATACGACGTCGAATACGGCATTCAGGTAAGCAGTTGATCTAGATCTTCTACCCATTTCTCCTTCCAAATTGGTCGTACGACCTGTAGGCACTAGAGTAATGTGATGAGGGGAGAGAGCCGGGCACTGAAGACGAATACTACGTCGAATACGGCATTCAGGTAAAGTTTCCAGGGTTAATATCATTAGATCTATGTGCAGTTTACTGGTATAGTGGGACATGGGTTTGAATCTGAATCTGCGTTCAAAGATACTTTGGCGTATCTCATTTGCGGACGAAAGTGAAGAATGAAAAATTCCAGAGCCTACGGTCGTCCGCAGACCTTCTTCTTCATGGAGACACTCATCGCGAAGGTCGCACAGCGAGTGGGCAGACCGTTGAATGAGGTGAGACCTAGACCGTTCTTCTCCCATTATCCAGGCGAGTGGTCTTCTTCTTGTTCCGGCTTCCTCGAGCACGGAGATTCCGTATTACTTTTATAATCTGAGTTGCATTGATAGACCGTTGTTTGTTTGAAGTGAGACATCTCAATAGTAGTAACCTACTAGCTCACATTTCGCTTCTGACGTTTTGACTACTTTAATTTCCTTGAATGTATTTAGTGCTTGGAGTTCTTCATCTCTCACTTCAAATCACAGGTGCAAGAAACGTCACCAGGCTTGAATCAAACACCTTAGAGCTCATCACAAACTAGAAGATAAGAGATGAATCACACTATTTTGAAATAACATGCGGATTTGTGTTGATGAGGATGTTTTCGCCACTGACACATGCAGTCATCTAAAAGCTTGACGGGAGATGTTCTCTTGAAAATGAGGAGGTGCGCTATGAATGACTAATTTTGCACATTTATCAGTCTTCAACTAGCAGAATTGAGAGATTGGGCATTTCATAGACACTGCTGACCGGTATCGGTATCATAGAACTCTGAAGATGAGCTGACGGTTGGGCGACGGGGGTGGTGGTCGAATGGGCATGGGATTGACGAGAACGGAAACAGAAGCCGATAGTCGATGACCGTCGTTTCTGTAGATGGTGATGAACTGCCCCGCCTGAAATGGATCGTCTCTTCATTTTACACGGTCTCTCGCCTCTCAGACCGATGAGAGAGTGCGTGGAATGAAGAGACGGCGACTCGTATTTCGAGGTCTACTGTCATCCCAACACATACACCCAACAAATATCACGGTACAGTTAGAGAGCAGAATAAGTCAAAAATTAAGAATCCGCCTCTTCATTCCGCGTGCTCTCTCACCGATCCGAGCGACGAGCACGTGAAATGAAGAGGCGTATTCTTCATTTTGACAGCTCTAATCAGAATATGTCGCTAGTTATAAATTATATATAGAAAACAACTAAAAAAACTGACCTGGAGAGGCGCCTGAGACGGCATCATCTCGGCTCAGTTGCTATGGAAGTCTGAGATGAAATGAAGATGCCTCATATCCTCTCTCTCTCTTCCTCGAGGGAGAGTTCAACAATAAGATGAGGACAGGCGCACCCGATATCTCTATTTCGCGTGCTTTTTAGCAGCTCTGACCGATGAGAAAACACTCTAAATGAAAAAAAAAGATTCCACATTCTGACAATGCTTAGTCGACGTCTTGATTAGCAAAGTGCTAGAAATTTGGGCAGATTCGAACATGAAGCGGGTATCAATTATATTCTTTTCTGGAGATGTTATCCCTAGCCTGTAACTCAATTCAAAATTCTGTTGAACTTCAGGTCAAGAAGTTGAACCTCGCCAGAGAGGGAGACATGGCGCTGTGCGGGTCGCGATTCAACAACTTCTGCTTGACGGTAGGTTGAAAAATGAAAGATCAAAGAGCGCCGACATCTTTAAAAAAAATAAAACTGAACTTTTTACTGGAATGCTGGCAAGAAGTGGAGCGCTTCTCGAATTTTGATAAACTGCAGAAGGAATGTGAGGAGTTCAACAAAAAGTGAGACATACGTTTCAATGTTTGCCTAAGAGTTGATAGTTCGGTGATTGTTGATTAGTGATGGAAGGAAAAAAACAAAAAAATCACAAAAAAATCTAGATCTTCCCGCATCAAGAGGGGTGTCGCTATATCGGGCACAGTGCAGGGATTGACAATTCCCGGCTTCATGGAGCAGGTTTGCCATTTTGCTGCTGCCACTTCCCCTCATCTTACTTTAAAGCTTGAATATAAGAGTCCGAATGTAAACCGGGAAGAACTTGAACAAAAATCGATAATGCTACCGTATCAAAGATCGATACGGCTACCGTATAAAATCGATTTCCAGGGCACGGCTCTCGTGCAGCTCATGCTGGACGGCACGGTGCGCGTCAATGTGGGCACGGTGGAGATGGGACAGGGTACGGTAGGATTGGGCAGTTGGAGGGGCAGGGTACGGTAGGGATGGACATTAGGGATGTCTATACGGAATTTTTTCCGTAATTCCGAATCGATTTTCCCTCTCATTCTCCGATTGCATTTTTCCGTAATTCGGTCGGCCTCTCTCACTCTCGACTCGGTTTTCCGAATGATTACGGAATTCCGTAATCGAGGAGGAATAAATAGTTTAATTGAAAATCAACTAGTTACTCTCTTCCCTGAGGTACAGAGATTGAGAGGGACCGACCGAATTACAGAATGATTGGAATAGAGAATGAGAGGGACGATTTTCCGTTTTCCGTTTAGACATCCCTAATGGACATTGTGGTATGGTAGGATTGGTTACACAGTACGCGTGGCAGGATCATGCAATTAGGGTCAGAATACGGTAGGTTTTTGTAATAGCATTGACTTTCTACTGATTTGATCATCATTGATCGGAGTACGGTACTATTTGAGGTTACTGTAGTACTATTGCAGGTCTCAACACGAAGATCACACAGATCGCCGCTGCAGCGCTCAAGGTTTTATTGATTTTATTAATTTTATAGTTATTTTTACTGAAGGCGAATTGGCATTTTTACTATCTAAGCATTTCTAAACCCCTTTAATTGAAGGGGTGAAACGTAATTTATTTCGAACATTTATAATTTTTTTGCCATTTCATCTCTGATCTCTACAGGTTCCCTTCGAGAAAGTGCTCATCATTGAAATGGCCACTGATAAGACGGCGAATACGGTCGAATCGGGTGAGTTAATTAGTTAATTAGCTAATTAATAACCGTTATTAATAAGTTAATTAATAATTTAAGGAGGATCCATCGGTACGGACATCTGCGGGCATGCTGTTAAGGTATTAGTTGATTAATTATTAATTAAGTAATTAATTAATTATTGAAAGCCTTTTTAGAAAGCCTGCGAGAAGCTCCTCGAAGGAATCCAACCGCACATGGACAAGTGCAATGGGGATTATACTAAGGTAAGATACTATTTTTGTTGTATAATACGAAATCATCGACGCGACATCATCGGCGATCCTCCCAATCGTCCTTGTACATTATTTGAAACTCATCCGGTACTTTTTCCGAATAAAACATAAAATTGAGGCATAACTGATATAATGCAGGCCCTCATGTCAGCCTGGATGGCCAAGGTTCCGCTGCAGGCAAGCGAGACTGTGTCGTGAGTTTTTAATTTCTAGATCCACCGATTAAGCTGATCTTTGATCTCTGCAGAGTCGAGAGAAAGGCGCACAACATGCCTGATAACGACCATCCGTACTTCACTTCTGGCGCGGCTTGCGTGCTGGTGGAGGTGGATTGTCTGACGGGAGAGCACAAGGTGAGATAAATATGTAAATTAGTACAGGGGGATCAGGCGATAGGGAAAACCAGCAATGGGAAATGACAGATCAAGTTCGTGAATGGCAAATTGAGTCTGTGTACTGGTAGAGGTGGACTGCTTGAGAGCACAAGGTGAGAAGTTGGCATGTATTTAGTTCTATTCATCACTCAGAGATCAATCAACACTTCGAGAGTCAGTATTTTGTCAAGAACGAGTGAAACTCAATCGTCCTTCCCGGGAACATCGAAGTATGAAAAAGAAACCGAGTTCTTCTACGTTAGACTGGACAGCCATGACGTCAACCAAAGCAAATACTTTTATTGAGGAATGGTTTGACTCTCTCGCAACGCTCGCTCGTTGGTTAGAAAAGCGAGAGAGTACGGGAAAGTGAGAGATACAGACGATTGCTCCTTTGATTCCAGCTCAACTCCGTGGACATAGTAATGAATAGCTAAAACTAACAGGCAAAGATCAGGGATCAAAGATCAAAGATCAAATTTTAATAATTTAAGCTCAACTCCGTGGACATTGTCATGGATGTGGGCGACAGCATCAACCCGGCACTGGATATTGGTCAGATCGAGGGAGGATTTATGCAGGTCATTCCACTTTCATTGAAAATAAGGCACAAATCATAATCAGTTGAATTTAAAATTGGGCTGAGTTGATAACCAATTAATTGTATAACTTAAATGAAAAAAAGATCAATAAATATCTTCAGGGCTACGGCCTAACGACATCTGAAGAACTCGAGTATGATGACGCTGGGAGGATAACCAATGCGAGCGTCTACAGCTACAAGGTATGATACTCATAATTTTTTGATTAACAAACAAACTCTCTCAAATAAACTTAGGTGAAGTTCAAATTATTTAATATTATCAGATCCCAACAGTCCACATGGTTCCTGAACACTTCCGCGTGAAGCTCTTCGAGAACGGAAGGAACTACCCCGGGCAGATTTATAGATCCAAGGTATTCCTATTAGTGATGACAATTCGGCACGCGTCTCTCTCGTTTCAAATGATCTCTCACCGGTCAGAGATATGAAAGAGCACGCGAAATGAGGAGAGAGGAATGCCGATTTGTCGATACTAATTCCTATTTCGGAAATTTTTAGTTGTACCATCAACCGTTCAAGAATCAATTCCTGTGCTCGCCAAACGAATTACCGCTTTTCTGAAACATATTGTGATACAAAATATATAATAAATAATAATTCAAGGGAATCGGCGAACCTCCCTATCTGCTCGCCACTGCAGTGCATTCTGCGCTGAGGATGGCCATTGATTCGTACAGGTATGGTTTTATTTAATTATTATTAATTAATTTAAATTAAAATGTTCATAAAAGTGTGTTTTTTCAGAGGCAAGGGCGACTTCCTTCGACTCGATTCGCCCCTGACGGCAAAGCGAATTCTGGAAGCTTGTCAAGAGAACTAATAACTTACTTTTTGTAACAAAATGTGGATAAATTGCTTCTATTCGAATAAAGAGTTCGAGGAAAAATCGTGCAAAAAGAATTCCAACCAACCGGATTCGAACCAGTGACCTAAGGATCTACAGTCCTCCGCTCTACCAACTGAGCTATGGTTGGAGATGAGAGATATCACTCTTCCGTCGCATAACACCTGTCATTCAATATGTTCGTTGCATTCTGCTCTGACTCTTCGCTGATTGTGAGAGAAAGATTGCGCTCTCTTATTGTTAGGGATTGGAAACGACTCAGCAACTAGAAAATCCCATTTCAATGCGTATGATTCACTTACATCAGTGTTATGCATTGTTGTGCACAGGGACCACGACGAAAAGGCTATTCTGTATTCACTGTTGTTCCGAATGCGATATTTTTCGCTATTCCTATCCCATGTTAATACTATTCTTTCATCGCATGTATTCCATCTTCGGACTTTGAAGTCTCACTTTTCAAAAAGTTTGGGCTCATTTTGCACTCAAATAATTCGCCAACCTTGCCCCTCTCCCTTGCAACCAGTCGTAACTGAACTAGGGATGACTTGGCAAGAAATGACTCTCTTCGTTCTGCACGCTATCTCGCCTCTATGACCGGTGAGAGAGTACGCGACATGAAGAGACAATATCTTCCGAAACCATCCCTCAACTGAACCCGATGTATCTACTGATTGATTGCACAGTTGCTTCTCTTTTCTCTCACCTTTTCGACTTTTCTCTGAGCAAAAGACTCGCTCATTTCGAAATGCTCTCTCGTCGGTCAGAGAAGCGAGAGAGCGTGGGAAAATGAGAGAGTCAGACCATTCATCTTCTCTCGCCCACTGCCGGCTCCGCTCTTCCCTTGCCACCACCACTGAATGTCATCGCACCTATCCGTCATTGATCATTTCCTTGGGTCGTTTCCGTGTTTTCTCGTATTTTATTTCAAGTTATTGTAGTCACTTCAGATGCAGTACTAAAGTCGATGCTGCCAAAGCTACCGCGCAGAATATTTGTAGTAATGATATTTATTGGTGCCGTAGTCTTATTAGGTGAGTTTTGTGATCGTAAAATAAGGCGTAAAATAATAACGTCAGGTCTCTTCAACTCTGTCAGCCTCGAGGATTTCTCGCGCAATATTCCCATTAAGTTATCAGAGAAGAGCAACGAAGGGTAAGTATCGTATATTTTAGTAAGGCTTATCATTTTAATGCATTTTACAAGTATTTCAGCGCATCAGAAGCAGAATTGCTGAAGAAGATCGAGGATCTTCAAGACGAGGTTGATGCCATTAAGGAGAAACTCAATAAAGAGGATGATGATGAAGAGAGACCAGCTCGGTCCTACCAGTTCTCGTTAGTTAGCATTTCAATTGTCTCACGGGCTGAAATTTTTGCAGTTTTTTTTTAAAGATTTCCGTGGCCTTTTTGTACCATCAAATCTTTGCTGGTCATTCCAGTTTAGAGAACGAGTGAAACTCAATTCAACTCAATTCGCAAAATATTAACCAAAATTTCTGTTTTTTCTACCACTTGTCCGATCTTTGACCGTCTCAGTGCTCGCAACTACCCAGAAGTTCGCTTTCGCAGTGAGGGCACGCGCAAGAGGATCCTGGTGACGGGAGGTGAACGTTATTAAATTAAATTTATTATTGATTAATTAATTAATAATTAATAATTTAATTAAGGAACGGGCTTCGTCGGCTCGCATTTAGTTGACAAGTTGATGATGGACGGGCATGAGGTTTGTTTTATTCGAAGGACATTCCAGGTTGCTCGGGGCTAGAATCTGAGCAAACTCCCTACACAGATTTGCAATATTTGAATCGGATGAAGCGAGAGAGAGAGCGTGGAAATGTCCGAAGAATCCGTCTATTCATTCCGCGTGTTCTCTCGTCGCTCGTCGCCGGTGAGAGAGCATGCGGAAAGAAGAGACGGATTTCCAGGTGATCGCCCTCGACAACTTCTTCACTGGTCGTCGACGCAACGTCGAGCAGTGGATCGGGCATCCAAACTTCGAGTTGGTCCATCAGGATGTAGTCAACCCTTACTTTGTAGAAGGTAATTAATAATTGAAATTAACTAACTAATTAATTAATTAAAATACAAGGTAAGTATAATTGAACGACTCGGATTGCATAGGGTCAACTGAAATTTGAGGAGAGTCGTTGGAATGGTAGAATTTGCTTAGAATTAATAAGATGGTCAGGTCAGTGGTCAACCCTTACTTCGTTGAAGGCACTGCTCCACTTAGTTTCAACCAGGATTTTTTTTAGTTGAGTTTCAAGTGATCTTAAGAGACCGGCTAGGTAAGATTCGAGGGTTCGGCCGCTATGGCCGGACATCGACATCTCAGATCCCCACCAAAACAACTTTGGGGATACCCCCATGGGTCCTCATCATCAAATGGGACATTATATGGCCATATCTCATTTAGCCAAAAAGGGGCGGGGCTTCAAACTTTAAAAATGAAAAATTCATAATTAAAAA
>LS566865.1:210387-220762 GCA_900490775.1 Pristionchus maxplancki
AGGTCGCACCATTTTTTAATTATGAATTTTTCATTTTTAAAGTTTGAAGCCCCGCCCCTTTTTGGCTAAATGAGATATGGCCATATAATGTCCCATTTGATGATGAGGACCCATGGGGGTATCCCCAAAGTTGTTTTGGTGGGGATCTGAGATGTCGATGTCCGGCCTATCCTGGAATCTTACCTAGCCGGTCTCTTAACATTGGGTTGGCTTCGGTAACCGAGGATACGCATCTTATCTTTGGAATGGGAAACAAAAACATGACAACTGATACAACCTACATGTTTTAGCAATCTGCGGACACCTTGCCTCAGGTTCAATTAATCAACAAAAAATTTACTCCGATTACTGTATCCTACCGTACTCTTCAATTACAGTTCCATTTCAGTCGACCAGATCTACCACCTCGCCTCGCCCGCCTCTCCTCCTCACTACATGTACAATCCTGTGAAGACGATCAAGACGAACACTATTGGAACGATTAACATGTTGGGATTGGCGACGTGAGTTCTAATGAAAACAAGGTTGTATTAGTCAAAAGATGCGATTATTCGGATGAAACGGAATAAGTTACCAAATTTCAAGATTGTCAGCGCACTAATCGCATGATTAGGCGATGTCACAGTCGGTCCACAATTCAGCTCACGAACATAGGATGAGAAGAGAAATTGAATCACCGAGAAAGATGAAACTCTCAATGAGATGACGGGAGGGGGCATAAATAAATGGTCACATAGGAGTTAGTGTAGTCGGGTAAGAACCTTTCTAGACATAACATTTATCGAACAAAAATCGTACAATATCAGCAGGCGAACGGGAAATGCTGCTTTAACGTCCAAAGCATCATGGGGAACTCTTTCCATATGATAAAGCAACACGAGATGAAGTTATCGTTGAAACTGAAAATGGCAAATAATTTAAAGAAATAAAGGATGCGTCTACTCTAGCGAAGTTGAACAAACTACCTCATTTGGGCACTGCATGTATCGCATGAAATGATCCGAGAGAAGGTCGGAAAATCTGAAATGTATATTTTTTTGCAACTGATAAACAGCTATGCATGAAGAAAATAGAGGAGAAATAGTGAAATAGTAGGAGTGAAGAGAAGGAAAGGCCTGGTGTAGAGGGGGAAATTGCCAATGTATGATCATCAGAGCTTGGCGGAGCAGATCAAACATCATCTCTTTAGGGCGGCGGAGGCACTCTAATTAGAGGTCGAAATGCGAGTCGCCGTCTCTTCACTTTGCACACTCTCTCGCCCGGTCTACTGACGAGAGAGTATGGAGAATGACGAGACGGTGGCTCGTATTTCGAGCTCTAATTCTAATGCGACGAGAGAGAGAGAAGACGACTCGTTTCTCACTAAAGTTGACGAAACGAAAAGGAAAAAGGAAAATGCGAACTTTTGATTCAATTATCCCTCTATATCCCTCTTTTCCGGAATAGGCGAGTGTCGAACAATTGCCGTTCCGGAATGAGAGCGCTCCACCTCGCTCGATTAAAAATAAAAGATGTGAGAATGTAAAGTCGTGCGCTCAAACTGTTAATCTTTCTTGTTTGATTCAACCGGTTCAGAAGAAATAGTGGGCGAAATAAACGAAAACTTTGGACCAAATATTAGTTCATCTGGTTACCTTCGAATCAGGACTTCAGTCGATCGGTCGCAGAGGTCTGCGAAGGTGATTCGGAGTCAACAATCGAAACTATAAAAAAAAGGCCTGGCAGCATTTGTCAAATCCAGCTTTTAACGTTGAGATTATAGCATGTGAAAGCATTTTAAGCTCTCTTCATGATTTGATTCTATGCAGGAGGGTGAAGGCGACGATGCTCCTCGCCTCGACTTCAGAAGTCTACGGCGACCCCGAGGTGCACCCGCAGCCGGAAACGTTGGTCATCTTCTTTGATCCTTGATCTTTTGATCTTGATCTTTGAACTTTGAATTCCCAGAAGACGTCTTGTGCATAGACCTCTCTCCATCCCACATGATTTTTTGTTCCACTAACTGGCGAGAAATAACATAACGTGGTGAGATGAGAACAAAGCTTTTCACAGGTACTGGGGCCACGTCAACACGATCGGTCCTCGTTCCTGCTACGATGAAGGAAAGAGAGTGGCTGAGTCCCTGATGGTGGCGTATGCGAAGCAGGTATAGACAAATTATAACTAAGAGTATTTGAATCAAGGCCTAGGGAAAAAAGTAGATCAACTCCCGAGTGCAAGGTGTATGCTCAGCGAATTGATCTTGATGTGCACAAATGGACCAGGCGGGTGCAGGAGGCGCCGAGATCAGTCACATTTTCGAAAGTGATGAGCAAACAAAAACGCGAGCCGAGCCAAGCTAATTCCGATCTGCACTATGCCCATGCACTCATTAATGAATTAACTAATTAAGGAGCACGTCTCCATCCGCATCGCGCGCATCTTCAACACCTTCGGGCCGAGAATGCACATGAATGATGGAAGAGTCGTGTCCAATTTCATCATCCAGGCGATCCAAGGCAAGCCTATTACGGTGAGTCATTGTTTAAAGATGGAAATATCGATTTTAAGAGCTTTTGGCATGGACGGCCATTGCTTTACACTAGGACTGCCGAATTTTGCCAACTGTAATGTCATGTAACCTAGGTAGAAAATGCTGGATGTTGCTATAGAAAGGTCCGATATTGAATCCCGAATAGTTATTTTCCAGATCTACGGGAACGGCACGCAGACGCGCTCCTTCCAATACGTGGATGACCTTGTGGATGGACTGATCGCGCTGATGAATAGGTAGTCAGCAGTATATCTGCTACTAATCGCTGTCACGAACACACCGTTTGCTAAAAAAATTCATTTCGAATCGAGTAGAGCCCTAGTTGCTGCATTCCAAACTCTTTTGAATTGTAGCAACGTTACCACACCCGTCAACCTGGGCAACCCTTAATTCGCATTTTCACACTTGAAGTTGTGTCGAAAAAATCGAAAAATAACTATGTATATTCAATTATCATCTCTTATCTTAAAATCGTTCAGCAACGTTACCACGCCCGTCAACCTCGGCAACCCCGAAGAGCACACCATAGCTGAATTCGCACGTATTATTAAGGAGGCAGTAGGCGAGAATATTATTTCTTTAAAGATGCGATGCATAATATTATCTCACTCTTGTCCCGTTATCCATGACCTACTAATGAAACATATGCGAATTTCGCATAATCCGAAATATCAAGGGTGATTACGAAAATGAAATGGCCTATGTTTCAAGGATAGGTCTTAAAAAAGCAATAATTAGAAACATGTTATCGATGAAATCGAATACTAGAACCGTTCCAATTTTAAATGTGAATCCGAAATAATTCAGGCAGTGAGAGCGAAATCGAGGAGTTCGATGCTCAAGTAGACGATCCTCATCAAAGAAAACCTGATATTACTAAGGCGGCCGCGTTGCTCGATTGGAAACCCAAGGTCTTTTCTACGTTAAAATCATCCCTATTTGCCTTTGTTCAAGTCAGATTAGATAGAATGCTGAAGGAGTAAGGGCTGATTATTCCAGGTGAAAATGGACGACGGAATCCTCAAGACGATCGAGTATTTCCGAGAGGAAATCAAGAATGAGAGAGCGAAGAAGAAGTTGGATGCATATGAATAATTTTCTTCCCCTGATAGTTTTCTTTATTGATCATTGCCGCAGGCCTAGCTCGCCGCAAGACGCTGTTACCTTTTCCGATAGACTTGCTCTATAGATGTAGCTGATACCAACTAATAGCCATTCTTCATTCCGAATGATATGAGTTATATACAAAGCAAGCAAGGTGAAGAAGATCAGAGATCAAAGTTCAGAGATCAAAGATCACTCCTCGTGCCGGTGGAGGGATCAAGATCAAAGACCAAAGATCAAAGATCACTCTTCATGCCGATGTTTCCTTCTCTTGTGCCAGTGTCGATCGCCCCCGAGATCCTCCCTGTCGAGTTCCTCTTCTTTGGATTGGTAGATCTGAAGCACTTAGTGATTCAAAAGCTATAATCTGATGCTTGATGCACTTTTAAAGATAACAGAATATATAAAAAAATATAAAAAAATAAATAAAAATTGAAAACAGATAAAAATATGAGTGATAATTCACCTTCTTCCGCACAGGCTGCACGGGCGGATAGTAGGCGCCTCGACCCATCGGGTAGTAGACCCAGTGAGGAACGGGTGTGGTTGTGTGCATCTGTAAGTTATGGCACGATCTTCTATTCAATTTGGTCATTAAAATGCCATACTTTCGATTGAATTCGTAGATCGTTTCGGTTGAGTATATAGAAATAAAGGCACTAGGTCGGATGAGAACTATTTCGCAATACCGTCTCTGACATAACAGTTGTCTCTCGCCTACTTCCGGTTCTCATCCGACCTAGTGCCGAAATAAAAGAAAACGAACCCTCTCAAGATCCCTACAATCAATTAGCACGGCCTCCTCAAATCGCCAGTCCTTACTGCAGCCGATGAAGTAGGGGAAGGGGAGGTGATTGGAAGAGGGAAGGGTGACGTTCCTGATAAAAAACAAGGTTCAAAGTCAAAAAATAAAAATTTTTGTTGTTCAGTAGAAGTCCAAGAAATACTAGTCTGTTGGCAAATTCCTACCTTTGATGATAAAAAAAACTGATCCTCACCACTTATTCCGGTCACCCCTCGTGCAAGTGAAGTGGTGCGAGCGCTCGTCTCCTTGAAATGGTAATTTCAACCTTCTTATCAATCTCACAAATATGACAACACTCTCATTTTAAATTATTTGTGTTGAAGAGGGAAAGTGAATGATCTCAACGGGACGAACAATCAATATGATTTTAGAGTATCAAAAAATTAAAATAATAAAAAAATATCGAATAACCCTCAATCCTGATCACTGCCCAATCGTATCTCAACAAGATAAACGGCTTCTCAATGTCGGTGCCGTTGACGATAACTTGCGTGGAGACGGCCTGAAGTTTTTTATTAAATTTCGTTTCCCAATTTTAACCATTTGATAAATACCCTGTGACACGAACACGCTGTCGGTTTTGACTGTCTAAACAGCTTTTAAAAATGAATGATCTCACCAGTAACTCCCGCTCGCTCAGTCGCCTCCTCGTCTGCCACGGACCTGCCGGCATTCTGAAATTATTTTAATTTTTAATTTTAATCTTTAATCTTCAACTAATCATGTGTCGTATAGAGCTTTATTGGGACGGGTAGGTGGTCTATTGGCTCGGGGTGTTTATTGCTCATTCCAGATGTGTTTCACGAACAGTACAATTTATCTATCTACCTGGTGTTTATGATTCTTACCATGCTGCCGTTATAAAAATCAATAAACTATTGCGTAAGCTACCTTCATCGCCCTTATCACATCCCTTATCAATCAATCACCTTTTCAAGCCCATGCCCAGTCCTCCATCCTCCCACACCGGCTTGCACGCAATCGACTCGAAGCCTTGAATGTTTTATTTGTTATATTTTGATTTGTATTACGTTGAAATTATTCACTAGGGTTGACCGTTCGGAACGGAATAACGAAAATCCGAACTTTTAATCCAATTTTCCTCTCATTCCGGAACGAGCGAGATTCGAACAATAGCCGTTCCGGAACGAGAGTCGAACAATGGTCTTTCCGAACTCATTCCGGATCGACTCATTTTCCGAAATTCGAGTGGGAGAGCGGTGTGAAATTATAGTTCAAAATTGGAAAGAGTTATGTTTCAAAGACACATATATAAAATTATTGAGAAAGTGAGAGCAATTTCATTCGATTTTTTGATTTTCGGATATGTTTCACTCTTGCTAATCCGTTCCGGTACGAGCAAGAGTAGAACAAAGGCCGTTCCGGAACGAGAGTCGAAAATCCACTCTCATTCCGGAACGAGTCTTATTTCGCACGTACGATATCGGACGTTCCGTATTCCGAACGGTCAACCCTATTATTCACCATTTATTATGAGAAGACCCTGATTGAAATCAAAATAAGCGTACCTCTGGGTACTTTGTTCTCATCGAAGATCGGTTTTGATGACAGCGACAGAGATATGGATCGTTTGGGAACGGAGATAGAGACGCAGGCCTGCAATGAAAGCTATTTATTTAAAGGGGGACAGGCACGAAGTGAGAGAGAGTTATCTTAGCCAGAGGGTATATTGGGCGTCTCGCTCGTTGCCAGCACCGCAGGGTCATTTGGCACACAGCCAATTGATCATATCTCGGTTTGAACTCAAAGTGATAGTCTGGGAGTTTCGAAAGTGTAATCGGGTAACGACGACCCATCATCTCACGTCGAGAGCTCAGTTAGCCAGATATTCGTGCCTATACCCCTTTAAAAGAAGTTCTACCAATAGCCATCATACGTCCCGATTTTGAGAATGGAGAGGCATTGATTGAAAATGAGCAAGATATGCTTCGAAAAGGTTTCATAAGTCTCTCCTACTTCTTTCTTTTGATATTGCATGGTTTTCTCTTTAAGAATAACAATTCGATAAAGGAAAAAGCGCCTTTGATTGTTTTTTTAAAAAAAATTTTTACTAATCCTACCTGATCAATCTCCGGCGGTATGCTGTTAGAGCCCAGAACGTGCACTGAAGAGAGTAGGATCGTATTCATCGAGAAGAGGATGCAGACCTGAAAAGAAAAAATGGAACGAATAATAATAATAATAATAATAGAATAAAAAACTGAAATTAACTCTAGGATGGTGAGCAATAAATATTGCCCCTACGAACATACGTAGACCCAAAATAAATTCTAGGATTGACGTACATTTAATCTACTTTGATAATCAGCAATTCAGGTTAATGTCTTAGCATTTTAGAAACCCAATCTAGTTTCGAAAATAGAAAAAGAAACGCACAGCAAACACGGAGAAAAAGAAGATGCAGTAGTGGAAGAGGTAGGTGAAGTAGCTGAAAATATTTGTTATTGTTGTTGTTATTGCTATTGTTGCTGTTTTTGTTGTTGTTGTTGTTTTGCTGTTACTGTATTATTAAAAACATTTACCGCACGAAATTTCGCGCGAACGAGTGGCGATGGTGGAAGCTGTTGCGTCTGAGAAATGATTGAATCATAATATGTTTCAGAACAAGCAAAAATTGCTGTGGTTACTTCTGAATAATAATCACTCTTCGTCATCCAATGAAAATAAAAATTAATCGTGGTAAATGATTTCCAGTTATTCAAGCGATGTCACTATCGTTCCTCTATCACGCTCTTAGGTTTCCTTCCCACACTATCGGTGGCCTCCGGAGTACTCACCTACACGTGTAATGATAGCAACACGGGGCGCAGGTATCCGATATATTCCAATTGTTTCTAGGTTTCCTCTATCTCTTTTATTTGTCCTTTGTCAAACGCAATACTTTGATTCTATGATATTACTATCCCCGGCCAATAAGTTGAAAAACAAACCTGCACGTGTAATGATAGCAACAGGGCGCGCAACACGACACGAAGTATCCAATGTATCAAAGCAGTCAAACCCACTTTTACTCCTTCATTCCTCTATCTCGTTTTCTAGTTTATGACAAAACACAATCTCAGCTCACTAACATGTAGAACGTACCTGCACGTGTAATGATAGCAACAGGGCGCGCAGCAGGAGACAAAGTATCCGATATATCCCAGCAGGCACAACCACAGGCAGAAGACTAGACGGACAGCGCGACGGAGGTGGAGGTAGCACTGGAACGGACTTAACATTTATTATCTTTAATCATTGAAGAGTAAGGTGGAGATAGCCCTGAGAACGTGTAATTATTCCGAAAATATGGTTAGAAAGCTCGTTCATGAAAAAAATGAGTGGGGGAGTTATTTTAGGAGTGCTTGCAGAGTATTTTAAGCATTCTGACATCCGAGCACGCTTGTTTACTGTTCTGCAATTCCTACAATGGACTCATACTCAATTGACCATGCTCTAATCATGTGAAGTAAAATGACAATTTAAGTAACAAACCAAAGTGCAGGAGCCGCTCCTCGCTATATTGACAACCTTGTTCTGTTGTTCTTCGAGCTTGTCCGAGGGCTGGAAATGTATAATGTTTTCGATTTTTTGCATTGTGTTTTAAGACATTCTCAAAGGATCTGGTGGGTATTCTTCTCGATAATATCGTGACACTTGCTTCCCGGTCAGAAAACACACAATTCACGTGTTGAGCTATTTGTAGATTACATTTCGTTCACAAGTTTTAACCACCACCAACAAGACAGAAAAGAATGATGGTCTCCACTGCTCTACATCTCTTGTTTTGCAAACATACCTCCTTATCCCTCCCATACGTGATCCTTCTCGCCCATCGGATCGGCCATAGCTCGTCGAACTCGCGAAGGCGCTCATCGTCACTTCAATTGCCTTATTTTATTATAATCCGGATGTAAACGAAAACAAAATGGAAAAACAAAACAAAACAAAAAAAACAAGCCGTAACCTCGTATTAATCGCCTCCAGGAAATGCTCATGTGGCGTGGGGAAGCGGTAGACGCCGGGTGTCGGGGCAGCGGCCTGAACAATTCCTTGTTAGGTAAAAGTAAAGCATACCGACTTCGAGACTGGGCTCTCGGGAGGACCCTGCTAGGCTAGATTAGTTTGGAGTCAAGTCACTACCAATTCCCATTCTTGCTCCTTGGGGTGCAATGGACGAGAATCGAACTCGGGTGTTTCGTATCATTCTTCCACAGTTCTTACAAAATATTAGGGTATTTGAAATCGGACTCCTTCAGTTATGTTTCAAAGCATTCTCAAAGGAGCTGTTGAATACTTCCGTTGATAGGGCTGGGTCTTGTTTTAGAAAACACTAATTCTTTACAATTTTTTTCATTATGCGAGCACTAACCTTCTTCATTGTCGACAAAAGTTGATGGACCACTCTCTTCATTCTACGCACTCACTCTCCGGTCGACTGGTTGACAGACTGGGCAGAATGAAGAGAGTGATCCATCAGCTTTTGTCGACAATGAATCCCCCATTACCTTCTTCATCGTTGGACAGACCAGCCTTCTGTAGGCAAAGTAGAGCATCGTCAGTCGCCAGAGAAGAGAAAAGTTGGTAGTGAGACAGGAGAGGAGCAGCGACCAGGGAATGATCTGAAAGCTGTGAGTTTAATTAATTAGTTTCGAAAACTAATTAATTAGCTATGTTAATTAAGGGTGAGACAGGAGGAGGGACCAGGGAATGATCTGGAATTCTAATTTTTGACTCAATGGCACAGAGGAATTATCGTTTTCCGAAACTGTTCCCCGTTGTGCATTAACTGAAACGCATCCAAATTCAAATTTCACGGATTTAGGCACTTGAATCAGAAAGAGTTTAAAAATGGGTTAAACGACAACTAATTACATTATTTAGCAATTTTAATTAATTAATTAATTAATTACTCACCTGCGGACCAGCGCACCGACAGGACGCTATGAAGAAGAAGTTGATGAAGGTCATCGGGAAATCGTGCAGGGCCATGATCAGGAAGGAGACACGGAAGTTGTTGAAGGCCTGGGAATGTTGTTGTTGTTGTTTTTAGTTGTTGTTGTTATTGTTGTTGTTGTTTTGGTTGAAGTTGTTGTTTTCGCAATTTTGTGAGAACTACTCTCGGTATGAATAACCCTAGTGAGTCAAGGGCCATGAAGAAGAAGGAAAAGTTGTTGAACGCCTGTGGACTCCACAGTGTGGAGAGATGTTTTTGTTGTTGTTATCAGTGTTTTCTTGTTTTTTTCGTTTTTGGAAATTTATACACTGAAGATGCTGGCAGGCGCACGTGCTATTCTTTGGAAATGAAATCCCTTCGAATGAAAGAAGAGGAACATGATAGGATGAAAGACGCGGAAGTTGTTTCTAGCATAGAATATTTGTTGTTCCTCTTGATTTCGGGATGTTCAAAAAGGAAGTTAGATAGGAAACAAGCTGAATTTCGAAGATGTGGATGCTTATAAATAATTTTGTGTTCACGGAGATACTCGAGAATGTAGGAATTATGATTGGGAATAGAGTAGGGTGCCTCATCACCAACCATAGCTCAGTTGGTAGAGCGGAGGACTGTAGATCCTTAGGTCACTGGTTCGAATCCGGTTGGTTGGAATTCCTTTTGCTCTATTTTTTCTCTTGTAACTTTTTGCAAAATATAAATTTATGACTGTATGGAAATACTATGGAATTAAAAATTAATGTTCTCGTTCAAAAAAAGAAGCAAAAGAAATTCCAACCAACCGGATTCGAACCAGTGACCTAAGGATCTACAGTCCTCCGCTCTACCAACTGAGCTATGGTTGGGAATGAAATGCTGTTGTCCACATTCACTCACAATGCACTCTCTCTCGCTCAATTTAATCCATTCTATTCATCATTGATTCCGGCTCTATTCACTCTAGCGCTAGTTCGTGCACTCTCTCATTTATTCTCATTTT
>LS566865.1:220862-233182 GCA_900490775.1 Pristionchus maxplancki
CCGGTTGTTCGAATGAAGAGATCGTTCCATCTTGCGTGAGGTCTTCCTCGCTTGCGTTTAGGCCCTCGTGGAGTCCATTCGATAATAGATCTGCTCCACTTCAAATCATGATCATTAGCAACTTTGTGCACCCAGAGCCACTTTCTTTTCAAGGCAGCACGAACAACATCCTCTACCTTTGTGAGTCCGCGCAGCCTTTTGTTCGGTAGATGATCCAAGACAGTGCAACCGACCATCTATTTAGCGGCATCTATTCTCATTTAGCGGCGGCAAAATAGATTAAATCTGAAATAAAGGAGCAAATCTAACCTGAATCCATTCCACGAAAGCCTCAATTATGATGGTAAGTCCGCTCCTGTAGGGCTTGATGTCCAAGCGATGAGCGAAGGCGTTTTCAACGCATAGGACCTGTATTTTGTCTATATTTTTTCGATTTTCGAGGGGTTGAAGGGGCATTTTTTTGGGAAAAATATCAAAATTGAGATGAAACCGAACCAGCAGCAGTCCATTGAGCATCGATCCGGCGACCACACAGATGACAAGGGCAATCACCAGCCAGGTCTCGAGAGGATAGGAGGTCACGAGGCCCCTGAATTGTGTATTTTTAAAATTTGCTTCCGAAGAAATAATCTTTCAAACTTTTTTAATTCATTAACCTGCTGCTTACCCCCGAAGCCCCACCCCCAAGCCGATTCGTCTATAACTAAAAGACGACGGACCTCGATCAAATAATTACGAAGATCGTCGATACGCTAGATTGACCCTACCCTGGTGGATAAACAATTGAATTAAGGAATACACTTTTCAATCTATTATCCTATTACTTCATTTAGCATGTTTGGAGGCATTCACAATACTTATAGAATAGAAAAGAAACTCACTTGAGAGTACAGTAAACGTGCACCCAGTCGGCCACGACATTCATCGTGTAGACTATGAAGGACACTGCGTAAAGAGTGTGCATCGTCCGGTCTGAAATTATATATTTTTTAAATTTCAAATTCAAATATGTTTCGCGCAACAGTACAAATGGAAGGAGAATTCATTGAATCAATCTATTGTCGGATCATTTATTTTACAAAAAAAACAAATCGCGAGCAGGCATTACAATTGATGGTTCATTTGAATCGAATCCCGCAAACTAGACAATTCGGCGCGCGCCTCTCTCGTTTCGAATGATCTCTGACGGTCAGAGAGACGAGAGAGCACGCGAAATGAGGTGAGCTGAATACCGATTTGTCAACGCAAACCTTTCAACATCGGCAGTCCGGGAGAGGCCGAGGCGAAGCCCGACGTGTACAGTGTATTGAGCAGGGCCAGGACGTTTCCCGCCTAAATTCAGGGTCAAAACATCATAACAATAACAAATAATAATAATAATAATAATAATTACTTATTAATTAACTATTAAAAAACAGAGAAAGATGCCTTCATAGAAGACGGAGACGCTACTTTGTTCATGGTTGCGATCGACTTCTTCTTGGTTATCCCATCGAGAGAGGCTAATGGCCTGGAATGAAGAGGCAAGATATAGCGATAGTCATATGCACAATGAAGAGAGCCATGTTAATGGTCTGGAAATAGGGAGGAAAATAGGGAGGAAAGTCATGATATTGCGATATCTGGATAGTTGCAAAGGGCTATTATGAGAGTCGTGGAAATGAACTGGAATCGGATAGAAAGGGCTCATTATACGGCACACACTTCAATGGACTGGAAATCAGAGAGGGTGGATCTCATGACAGCGAGAGAAGAATAAATGAAGAGTCTGCACTCAGAATCATTAAAGAGGATTGAGTATCCGCGGAGGCATTAGAAGAGCCAAATAAGCTAATTCATCACATGTATGGTGCGCATAAATTCCTCATTGGGCCAGCACAACACACATTTCGAAGAGGGATCTAACGCGAAAAACAGCAATCAAAGACTAAGCAACTCACGAACACAACCCCATCTCTGCTTTAGGGATTGCTTGGCAAGAATGACTCTCTTCATTCTGCACGCCCTCTCGCCTCTGACCGGTGAGAGAGTGCGCAAAATGAAGAGACGTTAGACGCCATCTCATCTCTGCTTTCTTCTCTCAATTGGGGCTATCCCATTCCGATTCCCGTCATTAGGATCTGACGACAAATCCTCTCTTCTTCAACTGATCTCTAGCGGGTCAGAGAATTGAGAGATAACGTAGATTCGGGAGTGCCCATTTCCAGTATCTTGTCTCTTTTCTACGCCGAAAAGCATGGAAATAGTATGTGAAATCGAGAGACCCAGACGATTGTTCGTCGGTTCCGCTTAGAGTTTTCGGCTAGAGAAGACGAGAGAGCGCGCAAAATGGAGAGAGTTAGACGAGATTCCGGCCGTTTGCGTGACACAATGCGATAAATACGAAGGCGCGCGGCTTCTGCCTTCATCTTGGCTCGGAGAGTCTCTGATTCCGCTCTTCTCGGGAGATGATGGGAGGGACTAATTGAGAAGGGCATGCGACTCGCTTTGTGACATTGGGATAGACCAGGAAGTCTGAACTAGATGAAAGGCTATAGTTCCGGAGATGTCTATGATACACTAAACACTTTGACCCTACATAACCATAATGTTGCTTTCAGGCTAATTGAGAAGGGCATGCGACTCTCTCGTTTTGTGGTCGGATGAGGAAGTCTGAACTAAGACGGATGAGACTTTGGGTCGTAGTTCCGGTGCACAGTCTCCTCTCCGCTAGTTGATAATTGGATGAAATATTACTTAAAATCTCGATAGAGATACTCGGCAAAATGTTGGTAAAAATTTCCTAAAATTCAGTTTTTTTCTCAATGGAAGTAGTAAAATTGACAAAAAAACTTGAGGGTGCCAAACATGTTGTTTTAGCAACTTCACAATGCAAAAAAAACCAACAAAGTGCGTTCAGCACTAGATATTTTCCAGATTTATTCGCTTCAGAATTTTTCAGAATTTTCTGTTTTTTCTGATTTTTAAAAACAGAAATTTCTGTTTTCTGTTTTCAGAAAAAAATAATTTTCTGTCCTAGCCCTGGTCTGCATCTTGATGGATTTGATGATTCCATTGTCAGACAAGACTCATGACTTAATATTTAGATGATTGATAATCGATTTGTTGATCTCCCCGACCCAGAAATTCCCAGGCTTTTGCCACTGCCCATCAACAAAAGTCATTGCCCCTTCACTCTTCAGGTCTCCAACTCTCTCGCTTTCACACGCTCTCTCACTCTGTCTGACTGACGAGAGATCATGGAGAAGTGAGAGAGTCAGGTCCCCGTCTCTCTTCAACTCCCTGCTTCTCCCCGATCGTAAACTCTCTAGCGAGCCTGGTCGACTGAAGCCTGCCGCTCTCTCAATTCGACACACTATCTCGCTGGTGAGAGAAGAGTGAGAGAGCACGAGAAAGTGAGAGACGCCGAGTCGCCTCGTTTTCCCCTCGACCCGGCTGGCACGTATGTTGTGTGTAACAGGGGCGAGTGTTCAGGCGCCACATTCAACCGAAGTGAAGGTGCTCACTCGTGCTCACCCTAAAATCGCTCTTGATTACGAAATAAATGCCATTTCCTATTATAATCAATCGCTAACTCGTTGTATTCGACCGGCTGGCACGTATGTTGTGTGTGTAACAGGGGGCAGAGTTCAGGCGCAATCTGCCACCTTCCTTCCCTCGCGACTCCTCTTCGAATAGTGTTGATCCAGAGAGACCTTTCTTGCTTGTTGGCATTTTCGGCGTCTAAAATGTGTTACATTTTACTATATTTTGCATTTTTGTGTGCATTTGTATCATAGAAAATCGATTTCTGATCTTTGATCTTTCATCTCCAGTCATGCCCCCCTTTATCGCTGACCCCGAGCTGCGCGATGTCGGCAAGAAGGAGGGCCTGGATGTGTGGAGGATTAACGTGAGGGATTATTAATTATTAATATTATTTAATAATTAATTAATTAATATTTCCAGAAGAACACCCTGGAACCCGTGCCCGCCAACCAGCAAGGCACGTTCTTCGATGGCGACGCGTACGTGGTGCTGAATGTGAGTCTCTCTCTTATCTTAATAATTTTTTATAATGAAATACCCAACGAAATTAAAGTTTTAATGCGCTGGACTTGACATGGGCGCCATGAAACGGTGATAGCACGGTTTGGAACTCGCGTTTAGGAACCCTGTTTTTGGGTTCCTAAAAGTCACCGTTCGCGTGTCTATAAACATTACTTCTATTGAATCCCATCACCATCTTGGGTAGTTGTAGCACGATGCCATTTTTCATCCGTTTTGGGGTTCGGGAACAGTGTCATTTAGGAACCAAAAAACAGGGTTCCTAAACGCGAGTTCCAAACCGTGCCATCACCGATGAAACATAACCAGAACAGAGATAGTGATTAGGTAACGTTCTTTGATGGCGACGCGTATGTTGTGCTGAATAGGGCTCGAAATATGAGTCGCCCTCTCTTCATTTCACATACTCTCTCATCAGTAGACCGGGCGAGAGACTGTGTGAAATGAAGAGACGGTGACTCGTATTTCGAGCTCTAGTGCTGAATGTGAGGAATGTCTACCTCATCTGTCAATAGTTATTGGCGTTTTCTATGAAAATGGGGCGCCAATCGATGGACATTGATTAATCACTGAATATCTATGCAAATAGTGAAGCATAACCCCACCGAAAAAGGGGGGATATTTTCGGTCCCTGAGATTTTCGAAAATATCGATTCATTTCAGACCAAGAAGGGCGCAGACGCCTGGGACGTGCACTTCTGGATCGGAAAGAACGCATCTCCGGTAACTTATTAATTAATTAATAATTAATTATTATTAATAATTAATTATCATAATTAATAACTCAGGAAGAGATGGGCACCGCTGCCACCAAGACCGTGGAGATTGACCAGGCACTGGGCGGGTTCCCGACGCAGTACCGGTGATTGATCTTTGATCTTTTATTGATTTACTAAAATATACATGTTACCTTTTTAACTTCTACTTATTCAACACATCATTTCTGGCACACCTCTGAATTTTTGAGAATGTGGTGAAACATATTCTAACGCTGATAATTCCTGTGAATAGAGTGCACATAAATTATGCTAATTTTTTTTAAATAAATTATCTTTGCAGAGAGGTCCAAGGCCACGAGTCCGCGCTCTTCCTATCGTACTTCAAGAACAACCTTCGGTAAACCCCGGCTTCCTATTTCCCGGTTTTCTATTTCCCGGCTTCCTATAACCCGGACTCCAAAATCCCGGTTTCTGATACTCGGGCGGCGACTATGATTCCGGCTTTAGGGCCACACTCTATATCCCGGTTTCCTAAATCCCGGCTTCCAGTTATTCGGCCGGCGGCTATGATTCCGTCATTAAGAATACACGACATATTCCGGATCTCCATTTCCGGATTTCCCATTTCTCGGTTTCCTAAATCCCGGCTTCCAGTTACTCGGCCGGCGGCTACGACTCCGGCTTTAGGGGCACACTCGATATCCCGGTTTCCTAAATCCCGGCTTCCAGTTACTCGGCCGGCGGCTACGACTCCGGCTTTAGGGCAATTTGTCATGCTCCAAATCGAGATCTCCAATCAGGCTTTCCTATATTCCGGTTTCCTAAATCACGGCTCCCCTTCAGTTACTCGGCCGGTGGTTACGACTTCTGCATTATGTCTTCATGCTATTACCCGGCTTTTTATTTCCCGGCTTCCTAAATCCCGGCTTCCAGTTACTCGGCCGGCGGCTACGATTCCGGCTTTAGGGCCACACTCTATATCCCGGTTTCCTAAATCCCGGCTTCCAGTTACTCGGCCGGCGGCTACGACTCCGGCTTCGACAACATCGACGACCTCATCAAGAACTTCAAGCCGAAGCTGTACAAGTGCAAGGGCAAGAGGAATGTCAGATGCACTGAGGTAATCAATAATTGCATTCAAGTCCCTTTTTTATGCTCTACACGTAAGACGGTGTAAACATAGGTAAATATAATTAAACATGGCAAACATTGGTAATTAGGTAACATAACATAGGTAAAATGGGTAATTAAACATAGGTAAATGAGGTTAGAAGCTGTACAAGTGCAGGAGGGCAAGAGGAACGTGCGGTGCACTGAGGTTAGTCTTGGATTTTGAAATAAATGTGTCTCAACCAATTTCGAAAAGGAATTGAACACCTTAAAGTTGATAGAGATGAGATCCCAAGTTGAAATCCTAAAAAAACAGAATGGTAATCTGCTGTTCCCAAACTGAACTGGTCTTTTCAGTATTCTTTAATTGTAAGGTCGTTATTGGTCGTTATATTGCAAGATTTTTTTGCAGATCACGAGAAACTAGAGAACTAGATAATTGTCAGCGAAACAAGAAAAAACGCCTCTCTTCAGGTGAAACTCGGCAAGGAATCGCTCAATCTCGGGGACGTTTTCATCCTTGATGTGGGAGAGAAGATTTACGTCTGGATGCCTCCTGAGAGTGGGAGATTGGAGAAGATCAAGGTTTGATTTGGAAATAGAGGGATGCTTAGAAATATAGAAATGCGAAGTAAAAATCATAATTGGGAACGCTGAGTGAGAATGAAAGAAGATCTGGATAAGAGTGGAAGATTAGAGAAGATAAAGGTAGAAAAAGTCTGAACGCGTCTAGTAGGGATGTCTGAAGGGAAAACGGCGAATCGTGAATCTCAACGAGCATATTGATCACAATCAACAATTCAGGGAATGACTCGCGCCAAAAACATCGCAGACAACGAGCGTGCTGGAAGAACGAAGGTGGTGCCGCTGGGTGAGTACAGTAATGCTATGGTAGGCTGCTTATGGCGTACTGTCGTGTATAGTAAATGTAAAGCAGGCGGAATGGTATTCAAAGATATGACTGACTCATGCTTGTCCCTAGACTCGTTGATAAATAACATTTTTCACGCACTTGAAGAAAGAATCGCCCATGGAAAACCATCTTTATTATCATCTCGCCTTGAAACTTACACCGTATTTTCAACAATAAAATGAGAAATCAGTTCCCTTCAGACGACGAGTGGAACAAGTCCGGCGATTTCTGGTCGCATTTCGGCGGCAAGGAGGTGCGATTATCACTATTATTAACTGATTATTAACTTATTAATTATTAATTTAATTAATTAATAAAAATTAAAATCACCTAAAATCAATTCCAGGTCATCGCGAGCGTCGCCAAGGCGGCCGATGACGACGCCAACTTCTGGGAGCGCAACAAGGATCAAGTGACGCTGTGGAAGTTAGTGTATTTGTTGTTGTTGTTGTTGTTGTTGTTGTTGTTGTTGTTGTTGTTGTTGTTGTTGTTTTTACTGTGTTCAGCGCCACCTGATTCAGCGGGTAACATTAGTTAAGGTGCCGGAAAGAGTGCCGAATATCGAGCGGATTTCGGATTTTTTTGTTTTTCAATTACGAGATGAATGACTGCCTGTTGCAATCTCTAGCACTTATGTTGCCATCCTGAAACATATCATTAATGTTTAATCTTTAATCTTTAATCTTTAATCTTTAGAAGGTCGAATATATTCTTCAGGGTCTCCGATGCTTCCGGAGAAGCAACGGTCAAGTGGCTGGCGCAAGGGGAGGAAGTCAAGCAGAATCTGCTCGACTCGAATGTGGGTCGAAAACAATAACAACAACAACAACAACAACAGCAACAACAACAACAACAACAAAATTTTCCAGGACGCCTTCATCCTGGACGCCGTCAACGGCGGCATCTACGTCTGGGTCGGCAAGGGCTGCAGTCTGGATGAGAGATCAAAGGCTTTCCACTGGGGACAGTGCTATTTGAATCAGCAGGTTAGTTGTTGTTGTTGTTGTTGTTGTTGTTGTTGTTGTTGTTGTTGTTGTTGTTGTTGTTGTTGTTGTTGTTGTTGTTGTTGTTGTTGTTGTTGTTGTTGTTGTTGTTGTTGTTGTTGTTGTTGTTGTTGTTGTTGTTGTTGTTGTTGTTGTTGTTGTTGTTGTTGTTGTTGTTGTTGTTGTTGTTGTTGTTNATTAGTAATTGTATGGCGATACACTTGACTAATTTATTGTGCAATATTCATGTACCGTTAATGTGAAATTTAATTGATGTAATTACAATAATTATCGAACATTCCATAGAAGACGATCCCATCGAGGGTTACAGTATGCTACAGTAGTGATAGGTGGACGATGTTACAGCACCTTTCACACAATTTACTATCTGTTTTCTATTCAATGTGTAATTACAATCTCATTTTCATCAATCAATCCATATTCCTTCTCCATGTCCTCTCCAATATCCAACTTCCCCGTCTCGGTCTATCAAATTTCATTGTGAGATCTCTTAGCATATCCATCCTCGCCATGTGAAAGGCTCTCCCTCTCTTCCATTTCTCAGAGTAGCTCTGACACAACACAACAATAGTAAATTAGAATTGACATGAGATTCGTGTCTGCCCATTCACTATATCCAAGTTATAGTGAGCGAAGTATCATGTCCAAATAGGGTTGTTGGAGTACTGCAGCAGTCACGGTCTCCTTGACGACGTCATCTTCGACCCTTGAAGTCAGGCTATCAGAATACTGGGGAGCATCCAGACGGTCGTCAGCGTTGATGCTATCCATGGCCTCAACGGCGGCAGTGACCGTCTCTTTGAGATGATCGGGATCGACACCCAGACCGACGACCGAGACGACAGAATAGTCTGAAAAGTGCTCAACTTATTATTAGTCTGAAAAGTGCTCAACTTACCTGTCGGATAACGCTTGTTCGAGAGCGCGATTCGCCCGCTGTACTCGATTTCGTCGATACTGTTGATGTGCTCAACCTGAGATTGATCTTTGATCGTTGATCTCGGTTGTGTGCTGTAAAAACAATAACAAAACATGGGCATTTACCGGCATGGCTGAGGCGAGGGAACCGCGCGCGAGAAGGAATGACGGAGCGAATGAGTGAATTGACGGTTTTCCACGCAGACTTGCGATTACCATGAACGAGTTGTTTTTCTTGTTTTTACAAGTTATCGGAATATCGATTTCTTTATTCTCAATGACTCGGGTCGTCGTACGGTACGGTAGGCGTATACAGTGTGATGTGGGGTACGGTAGTCGTGGGTACGGGTGCAGTGAGTATGGTAGGTGTACGGTAGGTCAATCACGAAATGAAGCAATCGCAGTATCTGGGACAGCTTCTGGGAGCGGACTACCGGGAGAATAATAAATATAATAGGATGGCATTCTCGCAGCTGCTCGTACGCTCTATCGAGTATCTCCTTTTATGCTGCTGTTTCGGAGCAGCGACGTTCAGTGGGCGCTATAGGAATGGATTGAGACTTCAGGGGAAACAATTAGGGAAACTCTAAACGCTTATTACAAACTCGGTTACATTGAGGGAGTCTGGCCTCTGGGGCATTGACAGGGTGGGAATGGGATGAGGTGGCATGGTAGGGGACTGCTCCATTTTAGAACTGGTCGTTTTAGAACTCTACAGAGGGAATAAATAAAATGTCGTAAAACACTTCCTGAGATCGCAATAACAGGAGTTCTTAAACGACCAGTTCTAAAACGTAGCAGACCCCATGGTAGATGGGGCAGTCTAAGCACTGATCGTTCTCTCATTCGACCATCTTCTCTGAGGCTGAGGTCTCGGAACGACCACTTTCAGCTCGATCTGTTCCACAGTAGTGGGCTCGACGTAGGTCATACGCGTGGAGGGACGTCTGTCGGATGCCTGCAAGTATTGATTTATCGGAACCATACCGGAACCAACATCCCAGCAATTCATTCCTCGGAACCATACTGGAACCAGGATCCAACAATTATCGGCCCGTGCATGCTTCAAACGAGAACTGGTACCAGGAACAATGGTTCCTGAAACCGGGTTCTCGATTGGGTCCAATCTCGCCTGAATCGGCGTCTGCTCACTCCTGCTGTGGGCATTTATTTGAGCTGCGAGGGAATGCCAGAAGAAGAGAGATAGGAGGAGACCGGTGGCTGAGGCTGCCTGAAAACTGATTTTCGGAACCAGGTACCGGAACCAGGAACGAGGAACCCGGAACCAAGAACCAGGATCCAAAAACTGTACCACAGTGCTCTTGGGAAGTGCATAGAAGAGGACCAAGACGATGGCGAGAGTGCAGTGCACGAGGAAGCCCATTCGATTGTAGAGGCGAATGGAGGAGACGATGTTGATGGTCTGAAGTGGTTGAACTGATCACTTGTTCTATTTCTGGGCAAATAAAGTCAGGTACGTCCAAAATATAATATGACTCTTCTCTTATTTTCTACACTTTGTTCATAAGTTTTTAATTTTTTCATAATTTTTTTCAGAGTAGTAGTGGGCAATTTTTTTTTGGGTTTTTTGATAAAACTCGAAAAGGAGATAAAGTACCGTTTCCACAACCGGCGCTGCACTCAATCTCTCGACCCTCGGGTATCTTTCGTTCAAGGAAGTGCCTGCGAGCATGTTGAGCTGAAATTGAGGTTGATTTTCGAAAAGGGGCGGAGCTTGCAGCCGTGACGCGATCATCACGCGTCGCGTCTATCTTACAATCAGTCCGCCTACTAAATAGACGCCAGTAATGAGCAAGCAGATGACGGAGTACGGATCGCCGTTGGAGAAGGCTGAAATGAATGGTCTTGAGCAAAACAACAACAACAACAAACACAACAATAATAAAAACAACAACAATAACAGTCCAAGAAGCGCCGAACCTGCAGTGTATCCGAAGAATGCGACAAGGCTGGTCACAGCGTGTCAGAGAGGCCAAATTCCTTTGTTCTCCGCGTCCGGATCACTTTTCATGAATAGTGGGACACAATTGTTAAGAAATATCTTTGAATCATATCCCATAATTCACTGATAAGAAAAGATAAGCGAATCAAAAATGATAGGAATATATCAGGAGTGATCAAATAAGCCTTACTGTCAATTATGGCACCTTCAGATATTTTTTATGCTCCGTATCAGTGCAATATTGCGCTTTCAAAAATTGCTTATGCGCTATCGAAAATTTCTCGAGAATGGCTTAAAGGAACCCCCACACCAATATCCGTTTTCGAATCCTCATGAAATAATCTAAAAACGCTTTAACTCGGAATTATTAAAAATTTCTTTATATTCGAAATTACGAACGAAACACGAATACAACGAAATTTTTAATAATTCCGAGTTAAAGCGTTTTTAGATTATTTCATGAGGATTCCAAAACGGATATTGGTGTGGGGGTTCCTTTAAGCCATTCTCGAGAAATTTTCGATCCCGCCCGCAAGGGGTTGTATTTCTTTTTCGAAACCTCAATAGTCTAATTGAAGTATATTTCAGCGAAACAACAAATGAAAATGAACGATTTTGTTTCAAATTTCCCGAATCTAACTCTCATTCTTCAATTTTGACCGCGCAGCTCACTCGGGTAGAGTGAGAATGAAAGGGTGACACGCATTGGACCTCGGACGCAATAATTGGATTCTGACACGCTGTGTGTTGTTGTTGTTGTTGTTGTTGCTGTTGTTGTTGTTGTTGTTGTTGTTGTTTTCACTGATGGGTGGGCAAAGGCTGCTCGTTGGATGAGAGATCCAAAGCATTCCATTGGGGACAGTGCTATTTGAACCAGCAGGTAAGAAACGGCAGATATATTGCTGGGGGGGGAGGGCTGGTGCACACACTTGACGAAATGGTCTTGTAAGAGGAGGGTCTGTCACGCATAGGATCAGAGAGGATAATTCGTGTTGTAGAACTGTGTTTCAGAATGTTCTGATAAACTAACACAGTCTAGCAATGACAATGGGATCATTGAATACTGAATAAGGAAAACAATTCCTTCAAGCTAGTTTGTGAGCACGTACTAGCCTAGAACTAAGCTTGATCTTTGATCTCAAAATCACAAATATTGACAGCACCTCCCTCCCTGGACCGCAGTCACCAGAGTGCTCGAGTCTACTGAACCACAGCTGTTCACTCAATGGTTCGCAGACTGGATGGGAACCATCAAGACGGTACGGTAGCTCGACTGATCGATAACTGATTATTGTAGCCTAACCTGTAACTATCTAAAGTACGGTGGCTCGGTCGATCAATAACTGATGCGGATTTCGGTAGCCGCTCAATTGATAACTGGTCGTAATACGGTATCCGCTCAATCGATAACTGATTACGGTAGCTGAAGTGATCGATAGCTGATTATTAGGGTTGACCGTTCGGAACGGAACGACGGAAATCCGAACTTTTAATCCAATTATCCCTTCATTCCGGAACGAGCGAGATTCGAACAATAGCCGTTCCGGAACGAGAGTCGAACAATGGTCGTTCCGAACTCATTCCGGAACGACTCATTTTACCAAACTCGAGTGAAAGAGCGGTGATAAAGGATTGGGTAGAAAAAG
>LS566865.1:238560-252039 GCA_900490775.1 Pristionchus maxplancki
TTTATTGGAAAATAAGAGAAATTTCATCTTATTTTCTGATTTTCGGATATGTTTCACTTTTGCTAATCCGTTCCGGAACGAGCGAGAGTAGAACAAAGGACGTTCCGGAACGAGAGTCAAAAATCCACTCTCATTCCGGAATGAGTCTCATTTCGCACGTACGATATCGGACGTTCCGTATTCCGAACGGTCAACCCTACTGATTATCTAATCAATAATGCTCAGGGTGAGTTCGAGCCGCGCCTCTTCCAGTGCTCGAACGAGAGCGGCAAGCTGATCGTGGAGGAGATTGTCGGATTTGATCAGGAGGTGATAATTAAGGATGGCTTGACAAGAAATAGCTCTCTTCATTCCGCACGCTCACTCGCCACTCTGACCGGTGAGAGAGCACGCGAAATGAAGAGACTGCGACTCGTATTTGGAGCTCTTGTGATAGCAACTTTTCGTTGATAAAACAGCGATAATTCTGCTACAAAGCCTCACTTGACTCCAATAAACGCTAGGACCTCGAAGCAACTAATTAGCAGATAGCAAATTACGCAATTAATAATTAATTAATTAATTAAGGACCTCGACGGCGACGACGTCATGGTGCTCGATGCCTTCAACACGATCTACGTGTGGGTGGGAGCGGGGGCGAATGCGGAGGAGAAGAAGTACGCTGAGAAGACTGCACAGGTAGGTGGAATTTGATTCAAAATATGTCAAAACAATAATAAGAATCAAAACAATAACAAGTGTCGTTGTTGTTGCGAATCTGCACAGGTAGGTGGAATTGGATCATAATAGTTCACAACAAGAAAAAGAGTCAAAACAATAACAAGAATCAAAACAATTACAATTACTAACAACAAACAGGATTTGTTGACCTATAATTATTCCAGGAGTACCTGAGCAACGGCACCGTCAAGCGCCCCAAGCAGACGCATACTGAGACACTGTTCCAGGTATTAAAATTGTGTTGACAAATCGGCACTCGTCTCTCCTCGTTTTGCGTGCTCTCTCTCCTCTCTGACCAGCGAGAGATCATTCTGAACGAGAGAGGCGCGTGCCGAATTGGCATCACTACTAGACACCTAGAATCGTAGCTAATTAGGACGGGTTTCCCGATCTTTGATATGTTTCACCATCGTTATTTCCTCTTCTCCTGTGCTTTTATCTGCAATATCACTGCCTAATCTGTTATAAATAGCCCTGTGTCTAAAGAATCTATAATATAAATTTATATATAATAATAATTAAAATATATATATATATATAATAAAAAATTACAGGGCCAGGAAACACCCACGTTCAAGAAGTTCTTCCCCGCTTGGGACGACAAGATGTTCAAGGAGGTTCGTTTTTATTTATTTAATATTTATTTATCAACTATTATTATTTTTATTTATTATTTATAATAAATAATAATTCAAATTCCAGCAAGCCCGCTCTGTTGCCAACATGCGCAAGCTGCTCTTCCATTAAACTTATTTTCGAAATCATTCATTTTGTAAATCTAGAGATTTCCATGCCAATTATGAATAAACTTTCACTTTCAAACAATTTATTACATAATTTTCGAAGTGCAATAAACGCGCAAGCTGAGGGAAACGCAACGGGATGTAGAGATAAGAATCAACCGGAGAGAGTTCGACCGGAGGGGAGAGAAAGGGGGGGGGGAAGAGGGGGAGACTAAGGGGGGAAGAATGAGGAGATCCCCCGGGCCGATACCGAGCCCCTCAGCCAGAGCGACTCATACGTTGCATGCTTCCGCACTTTACCATTGTGATGGACCGAGTTTAACTGTTTGACCTACCGTGTGCTTATTCTGACCTACCGTAATCAAGGATGATCGACTCGCTGTCTTCCCTGCAGGATATCGCGGAGGTTTGTGAGCATAATTTAAAAAAAAGAAAAATTTGACTCTTTATTCCACGTGATCTCTCATCTGACTGACTTATAGGAGAGTGCACGAAATGGATAGGCCAATTATCCATTCTGGAAATATTGTGTTTCACGAATGGTTCTAGTGTCGGGTGTTCAGTTTTCTTTAATATCGATCCGGTTCATCCTTCAATAAATAAATAAATAAAAAATAAAATTAATTAATTAAATAGGTCGATATTTCGCCCTCTCGTCTCCTCTCCATCTACTCCACCAATCTACTGTGGAACCTTTTCCTCACTTCCACAGCTCTCCATGCCATCGCGTTGATCACGAGCCCACTGTGAGTAACTTTTACCTTTTTTACTTGTTCAATTGTCCAAATTAACGAGTCTAGAGGCATCTAATGCCTCGATACAATTATGAAGATCTGTAATCAATGCTTCGATTTCCCGAACTTGTTGCTGTTAATGGCTGTCCAAAGTAGTGATTTTATCTGAAAAAAGAGAGAATTTCGGAAAATTCAGAAAAGGGAAAGGTTTTGTTTCAGTCAAGCAGTCTACAAGTGGTACCGGCGACAGTCTTCGGACTCCGATACGTTCCTTCCCTATGTGTGCACGATCATACCGTGAGTTTATTTTTCTAATGGAATGGTTCAAGTTTGACCTACCATGTTGGCTTCCTAGAAGGTTTCAGAATAGTGTAAATGGGCTGGCTTAAAGTTACCCAACATGAATGATTTTCACCAATTATTTTATTATCTCATTGGATAGAGCAAGGTCAAATTAGTAATGCTCGCGTATAAAAAAAGTCAGAAAATCAATAATCAGCGTAAAAAACGGCCTGGAAATTCTGGTCTGGTTCGGGCCTGAACCGCAGGCAACGGTGCGTTTTCGCTGGTTGATTCCACCCACTTTCATTTTGGTCCAATCACCGTTCGAGTTGGCCGGTCCGACAAAAGCGCGCGTTTTTAAACTTTTTTCGTCCTTTAAATGTCGTATCTTAGTATCCATTTAGATTTCGCCATCGTTTAAACAATATATTTTCGTCAGGTCCGCCCTCTGGTTGCGGTACGCCCTCTTCATTCACGACGCGAAGCTGATCATGCTGCAAACGTGATTTTTATTTATTTAATTAATTTTTTTAAAATTTTTTTAACAATATAATGATTTCAGATACGCAGTGGCCATGCATTCCTTCTTTCTCACCATGCTGATCTACTACAAGACGAAGAAGGTTTTATTTTTATTATTTTATTTTACTTTTTGTTTAATTTTGATCGATTCTTTGCCTTTGAATTGTTTTTATAAAATAATTAAAATTAAATTAATTGACTTATTAATACTAATTAAGAACATGCAACGCAAGCTCGCGCGGATGATGATCGGTCTGGCCACAGGGATGCTGCTCTTCTTCTATCTGGCCGGATCGATGAACGATGAGGAGGGAAAAGTAAGCTTTCAAATTATTTTGATGTTGTAAGCGTCAGGGATATCATGAGACAAGGGTATTTGCGGTGCATAGTTGGTCCTCTTCTTCTACCTTGAGGGATCAATGAATGATGAGGAGGGAAAGGTATGTGTTTTGTCTATACAAAAAAGTCGGAAATGGACGAAAAAATAGAAAAAATGAGCGCTAGAATCGTTAATAAGGATGCATTTTCTTCTACCTTGCCGGATCAATGAATGATGAGGAGGGAAAGGTATGTGTTTACTTATTTAGACAGTCTTTGAAAACATGCAGTTAGTAATGACACAAAGGGTCATTTGGTGCGCGAAAAAAATGGGTATTTTGGCTGGTCCTATTCTTCTACCTTGCGGGATCAATGAATTCCTCTGCTTTTGTAGGCGTGCTGTAGAAAAATGAACAGAAAAGATTAGATTAGGGTGCTTTATAACGGAAAAAGGTACGTTCTTCTACCTCGTCGAGTTTTTAGCTTCTAAAATCAACATTTCACATTGAGAAACTGTTTAGAAATGTGACGATTAACAATAAGGCACTTTTACGGCGATCGAATTAATTTTCAAAGGAATGTTGTCTACCATTGAGCCAGGCTGAACTACCCTTTGTTCCCTCATTGAACATCCTTGAAATGCATGCATTCATTGCCCAACCGTATTGCGCCAACAACGACAGGTCGCGCGGAAATAATGAATGAATGTCTCTCCTCATAATGTGTGCTCTTTTGCCAGTTCGAGAAGCGAGGGAGCATGGAAATGTGAGAGACCGTACAGAGACAATAATGATGAAGGATGAATGGCTCTCCACTTTTTGCACGCTGTCTCGCGAGTTCGAGACACTAGAGAGCGCGCGCTTTGGAATCCTAGTCGGAGATCTAAAGATAAGACGGGGATCTCAGGGAAATCGATCGATCCTGTGCTAGTACTGAGCCAATGTGTGATGAAATGAGTTTGGCATATGTTTCACACTTTCGGTAGAGCAGCACATCATCAGTATTGAAATCTGAATTGGCCGTTTTAATCAAGGACATTTCACCACCGTACCTTATCAAAATAAACAAATTGCAAAAAAAATTTTTTTTTTCATAAAAACAACTACAATTTGCAGATTCTCACTGGCCGTCTCGCATCCGGCGCTCAGATGGCAGGATCGCTCGTCTGTCCGTACCTGATCGTGAGTTTACTGCGTCTCTTCATTTTGCACACTCCCTCGCCTCTCTGACCGGTGAAAGAGCACGTGAAACGAAGAGACGATTACCCGTAACTCTATTACTGTGCAATATCCTTATTCTTTAAAATGGAGGCATGGCTTGAAGCCTACATACGTGGTGCAGATATGTTTCACAGGTGCTACATAACATCAAAATCAATTGTATTTTCATTGATAATATTTGTTCTATTTTTAAAAACAAAACAAAAAATGTGGTGATATGTCATGTCAGTTTATGCTTGGCAATTATATCATAATGAAAAGGCGAATAAAAAATATATATTGAAATTCCAGTACCGCGCCATCTCCACTCGGTGTATTGACTTCGTGCCCCTGGCGCCGGTTGCCTTCACTTGGGTGAGTTAATTTGTTAATTACCGTCAAGCGGGAGCAAAACGATACACTCACGCTATTTTGCGCTATTTTAGCCTAAAAACGACTATTGGCTGGCAAATCCGCGAGAGTTGATGAAAAGTCGCCATTTTTGGAGTATAAGCCCTCGAGGTGATTACCTAAAAGGCGTTTTCTTAGTTTTTTGATAGGGCTCTTCTAAACCCTATTTCTCGGGTACGGTAATGTGGCATTTTGGTGGTGTGAAAACGTGGTGTGATGGGAAAAGCGGTATCCGTTAAATTGGAATGCTGCTTTTGACATTTTCGGACCTGAATACACCAAATAACGTCAAAATAAATGTTCAAACGCGCCTATGCCCTAATTTTGATGAATGCACCACATACACCACATTTTCACACCACCACACAGCGTGTCAGAGGGGTTAGATAATCCAATTATCGCGGCCGAGGTGAATGCGTGTGACATTTTCTGTCTCCCTCTCATTCTCGCCCCTCTCGTGTGAAATGTGCGGTCGGAAGGGTGGAAATGAGTGGGTGAATAGAGTGGAAAGTGAAATTCTCCATATTTGTTCAGTGAAACACAATCGAAATATAGAAACCAGAGAAGCGACAAATCGTGAAATCTTCAAAATTTCAATTTTCAAAACTTAATAACTTATAAAGGGAGGGCTAAATGAAAAATCTGTCTTGATACGTTACCAGACTTGGAACTGAACTAGCATCTCTCCAGAAGATTTTGAATTTTAAGATTTACTTAACTAGTTATTTCACCGCGAAGTACGCTCCAATTATGGGAAATTAAGAGAAATCAACTTACTTTGCGGTGAAATAACTAGTTAAGTAAGTCCTAAAATTCAAAATCCTCTGGAGAGATGCTAGTTCAGTTCCAAGTCTAGTAACGTATCAAGACAGATTTTTCAGTTAGCCCTCCCGTTATTAGTTATTAAGTTTGGAAAATTGAAATTTTTAAGATTTCACGATTTGTCGCTTCTCTGGTTTCTATATTTCGATTGTGTTTCACTGAACAAATATGGATAATTTCACTTTTCACTCTATTCTCCCACTCATTCCCACCCTTCCGACCGCACATTTCACTCGAGAGGGGCGAGAATGAGAGGGAGAGAGAAAAAGTCACACGCATTCACCTCGGCCGCGATAATTGGATTATCTAACCCCTCTGACACGCTGTGCACCAATGTTCCACATTACCGTACCCGAGATAAGGTTTAGAAGAGCCCTATCAAAAAACTAAGAAAATGCCTTTTAGGTAATCACCTCGAGGGCTTATACTCCAAAAATGGCGACTTTTTGTCAACTCTCGCGGATTTGCCAGCCAATAGTCGTTTTTAGGCTAAAATAGCGCAAAATAGCGTGAGTGTATCGTTTTGCTCACGCTTGACGGTAATTAAATTATTTACTAATTACTTAATTAATAATTTACGAATTAAAGGTAATGGAGCTGCACGCGATCATCTACTCCGTGGGCATCGACGACTTTTACATGCTCGTGAGTTTTCTCTTCTTTTAATTTCACTCTGTAAGGAGGAAGGTCTTCAAAAATGGGAGAAATTAAACGTTCAAATAGGTCTCATAGTGTTCGTAAAGTCACTCTGATCCATTCAGCAATTTCGACATTACTGGGCAGTAGAAAAATCAAAAAAGTATTCTGGCAAGGAGATCGTGCCACCGTCTCACTAGAGATTCCTCCTGAAAAACATTAGTAGCCTCATTTTTAATTTATATTTATTTCAGCTCGCCAATACGACTTTCTTCTGTATGGATGGATCACTATTGGCGATGTTCTTCATCTTCCCCACTGAGTCTTCACAGAAGAAGAGGGAGTCCACGAGGGTGGATATCGCATAAGTCTCGGTTGTTTTTTTTCGAATTAAGTTCCCAGCTCAGCTAAGTTCCCCTATTCGAAATCTTGTTGTATAGCAATGACGATGTTCTTCATCTTCCCCACTGAGTCTTCCCAGAAGAAGAGGGAGTCCACGAGGGTTGATATTGCATAAGTCTCTCTTTTTGCCTAGATAAGTCCCTCCGCCCTATTCGAGATCAGGTTGTATAGTAATGAATCTTCCCAGAAGAAATAATGGGGCTACCAGAACTTAATTTCCCATAATACCCAGAATACTTCCCAATTTCCCATTAAACTACTCTGTTTCGTTTTCACCCGATCTTTTGTTTTTTCTTTTGCATTACCGTAGAAAAGTTAGCGTTTTCATGGCTTTCGCATGATCTTCAGTAGTTCATCTTTCCTATTAGAAGGAATTGCTAGCAATCAATAATAATCGCCCTCGTTCGTGTGTTGTGCTTTCTTCTTGTTTGCAACGGGTTTTCCTGATAAATTGTTCAATTTTTTTATTCAAACAACCGAGCCCTGCACAGCGTGTCAGAGAGGCCAAATTCCTTTGTTCTCCGCGTCCGGATCACTTTTCATGAATAGTGGAACACAATTGTTAAGAAATATCTTTGAAGCATATCCCATAATTCATTGATATGAAAAGATAAGCGAATCAAAAGTGATGAGGCATATCAGGAGTGATCAAATAAGCCTTACTGTCAATTATGGCACCTTCAGATATTTTTTATGCTCCGTATCAGTGCAATATTGCGCTTTCAAAAATTGTTTATGCGCTATCGAAAATTTCTCGAGAATGGCTTAAAGGAACCCCCACACCAATATCCATTTTCGAATCCTCATGAAATAATCTAAAAACGCTTTAACTCGGAATTATTAAAAATTTCTTTATATTCGAAATTACGAACGAAACACGAATACGACGAAATTTTTAATAATTCCGTGTTAAAGCGTTTTTAGATTATTTCATGAGGATTCCAAAACGGATATTGGTGTGGGGATTCCTTTAAGCCATTATCGAGAAATTTTCGATCCCGGCCGCAAGGGGTTGTCTTTCTTTTTCGAAACCTCAACAGTCTAATTGGAGTATGTTTCAGCGAAACAACAAATGAAAATGAACGATTTTGTTTCAAATTTCCCGAATCTAACTCTCATTCTTCAATTTTGACCGCGCAGCTCACTCGGGTAGAGTGAGAATGAAAGGGTGACACGCATTGGACCTCGGACGCAATAATTGGATTATCTACCCTCTCTGACACGCTGTGCCCTGCATTGGTATTGGTGTGATTGAGCCCCTTTCCCGAAATTGTGAAACGTATTCGAAGGTAAAGCATAAGATGAATCATTTATCTCCTGTTCGATAAAATGCGAAAACACAAAAAGCGAGTAAAAGAGAGAGAGATAACACATAATTGGAGAACCCGTCAACAATAAGGAAGGTAATGTGGCAAGATCGGCTCAGTTTGGACACGTTAAAAAAAGTCAGTTGTCGATAGAAAAAAGTCAGTCGGTGATGCTCAGATCTTGTCGCCGATGTCGTCCGTCTCGCTCTCGCGGATTACGGTAAGCTTGTCGGCCAGGACGTCCGCCTGGACCACGGTGTTCGCGCGGTCCCGCATGCCTGCAATCGAGTATTGACTTTTCAAGAGTGGATCCCACACAAGCCCGTTGCTAGAAAACCCAGTCTTTGCTATCTCTATTGAAATCAGATCAAAATCAGTCCCTTGAAGAGCTTCTGCCAATAAGATTCTACGGTTAAATCTCGAGGTTCCCGCTAATTGATTGGCCTAGTTGGCAACCTCAGCTGACTAGAGGTTTTGCTAATAAGAACGTGACAAAGTAGCCTAACTAGAGAATCATGCGGTGTGAATTGGAAATTGGAGAGCACTTCCTTAAACGGAATAATTGGCATAGTTTTCACTGTAGTACTGCGTAATCTGTGCAAAAATGTGATGTATTTCACCCCAGAAAATCCAAGAAATATTGCGAAAGAAAAGGTGGAAGCGAGATAGAAAGTTCTCATGCGAAACAGTTGTACCACATTTTTAGATTCGAGCAAGAAGTAGTCATGCTTCATCAAATTGAGTTTTAATTCTAGGTCAAACGACGGCAACAAACCTCGAGACCTATAGATTATTGGTCGGGTGTCTTCTGAAAATAGCACCTTTTTAAGGGTTTACCCTTAACATTTATGGTGTGAACAGTGTCACTTGTCAGGGATGAGGAGGGTCAAACTATTTCTCGGTTATTTCGCTTCCTCTAGTCGATTTGTGACACTGTTAACACCATAAAAGCAATTTCAAAGCAAAGATCAAAGGCCGTGCCGCCCTCACCGTTCTTCTTCAACGACGAGTTCCTTCTTCCGTCCTGATTCGCCGAGCTTCGTCGCGAGTCGGTAGTGCCGGTGCCGTTCATGGCGAGTTCCCGAGATTTGGTGGATCTGAAATCACAATGGTTCATTTTTTTTTCTTTTTTTTGTAATCAGCATCCAGAGGGTGACTGCACTCAGAGTTGGACAATGTTTCAAAAAGACTCGGTGAAACGTATTCCAACATGAACGCTTGCTCACCACTATCCTTTAAATTCCTAATTAGTTTATAATAATTTGAATAGTTTAATTTACCTCATGTAGTTAGGGGCCGCAAGCTCCGCCCACTTTGTGTTGACATGATTTCGCCAAAAAGCGAGACGGAGGGAGTACAGAGCTCATTCAAAACGAAATCACTCGTCCAAAAGCGCGTTGGATAGCTATTCCCATCCCCTATCGATTGAGGAGGACACGAAATGTGCCAGACATTTTTGAGTAGGTCAAAAATGATGGTTTAGGTTGCGAAACCCGCGAAACTCGTATTTCCAAAGAGAACACTGTGTTCGTGTCCTGAAATTCCGAATAACTCGATTTTCCTAGGATTTTTAGACATTTTTTCAGATTTTTATCTTCATTCCCCGGGCTGTACTCGACGCACAAAGAAGCGCGGGGGGAGGGGAGCGAGAGAGCGGGGGGAGGGAGAGAGACACGCGCGAGAGAGGCTCCGCCCACTTCCCTCTCCTCTCGCTTTCTCCCTCTCACCCGGTGTGCCTTGCGCGCGTGGTTTTCGGGGCATAACTTTTGTCAGAGATTAGATATCCATGAACTCTAAAAAGCATGAGGTTATTGGGTCCCTGAGGAGCAGTTTGAACACACTTTTGACCCCATGGCGAGAATTCGGCTATGTGCGTTGTGGCCCCTACATGTAGTTGCTAATTGGCGTGGCTGGCCGTTCACCCTGGCCTCTCTTTCACTCTAATTTGCACATTTCATTGCCTAATTAGCCTAATTAACTTAATTAATAACACTACTCACCTCGTGTACATGCTAATCGGCGTCATCGGCTGGCCCTTCACTCTCGCCAATGCATTTTCATGATTTATATTAATTATTACAACCTAATTAACAATTATAACCTAATTAGACTAATTAGACTAATTAGCTTAATTAATTATACTAATCACCTCGTGTACATGCTAATGGGCGTCATTGGCTGGCCCTTCACTCTGGCTGGTCGGTGCAGCTTCTTGCAGGTAATCACATGGGAGCAGATACTGCGGATCTTAAGGAGAAATTCATTAGAAATAATAGTTATTAAAATCAAGAAATCGTCTCTTGATCTATAGATCCACTAAGCACTACTTGTAAGAGTAATAGAATAACGGTCTTTTTTTATGTTTTGGAGGCTTGGCGCATCAAAGAGGATGCTCTCACTAAAGCTGGAACAAACCTCCGGATTGATCAGACAGTAGAGGTGGAAGTTCATGGACAATTTTAACTTTTCTTTATTTAAAAACTCCAACAGAGTCTAGGCAAGTTAGAAGCTTTGCCAATAAGCAGACATTTCAAAAATAATTTAGTACAAACCTCCGGATTGATGAGGCAGTAGAAGTAGAAGTTGAGGGCGAACTTGGTGAATTCGAGCAGGTTGACGATCGCGCGGAAGATCTTAAATGGTTTAATTAATTAATTAGTATAAATCAAAGTTGAGAATCACCCACAGTCAAGGCACCAATTTTTGGATTTATTCAAGTATGCTTAAGATCTTGATGAATTGAGGTCAATAGCTTGTGAAAACAATTCTTGACTTGTCTACTGCAAAAAAATGAAAAATAAAATTGTGAATTTCGGTTTAGATAACCATTGCTCAATTTTTCATAGACTGACCACTTCTTCTATTCACCATCCAGGAATCTCAGGTTCCCGCTTATGAAATAGCTAACGAATTCACTTTAGCCTACCTAACTCGACCCTTCAATAGGTTACATACCTGGAAGTTCGGGTTCTTGCTCAGTGTATCGCTGACATGGCCAGGGGTGGTGGCATTGAACCTGACCTAGCGCCATTGCCTACCCATCGATCCCTATATTGAGGATCGATTTTAGGATGATCTTACCTGGAAGTTAAGGGCTAGGGACTATGCAAAAAGTGAAAGCCTGTTTCGACACCTTTTTAAACTGGGTACTTTTTGAATACGTTGTAAAGCAATTAAAGAAGGACTACACCCAATATTTTCGGCCAGAAAGTGATGATGTAGTTCGATTGGATTCTAAAAGAAAATAAGAATCCCAAAATTTGAAAGTTTTAGCTTAATTTTAAAGCAAGTTATAGGCGATCAAAGGTTTGCTTACTTACAGTAACCCGACGTTTGCGCACAGGGCAGTCGTGGTGGGACCCAATAAAATTGTCGTTTTTTGAGGAAAGGAAGAGGGTCAGCGCACATACAACGTTCCTCTTTCCGTAAATAAGAGTCCTTACCCTCAGCTTGCTCTCACTCTCTTCCTTTCCTCAAAAAACGGCAATTTAATTGGGTCCCACCACGGCTGCCCTGTGCCCTAACGTCGGGATACTGTAAGTAAGCGAACCTTTGATCGCCTATAACTCACTTTAAAATTAAGCTAGAACTTTCAAATTTTGGGATTCTTATTTTCTTTTAGAATCCAATCGAACTACATCATCACTTTCTGGTCGAAAATATTGGGTGTAGTCCTTCTTTAAAGGGGGACAGGCACGAAGCGAGAGAGAGCCATCTTAGCCAGAGGGTATATTGGGCGCGCTCTCTCCAATTCGCACGATCTCTCGCTCGTTGCCTGCACCGCAGGGTCATTTGGCACACAGCCAATTGATCATATCTCGGTTTGAACTCAAAGTGATAGTCTGGGAGTTTTGAAAGTGTAATCGGGTAACGACGACCCATCATCTCACGTCGAGAGCTCAGTTAGCCAGATATTCGTACCTAACCCCCTTTAAGTGCAGGTTCTAGCTTAATGTATCGCTGACGAAGATGGATTATGCCTAGGGCATCCTACTATGCCCCAATTTCAATCATATCTGTTTCGATCTTTGAACACTTTGAGCACTAATTTACCTGGAAGTTCAGGTTCTTGCTGAGCGTATCGCTGACGAATATCGCTAATGGAGCCGCGGGGATCGTACACACGAAGAAGACGATACAGATGGCGAAAAGGAGGGTGAACAGGCGCTTTTCTTCCTGGAAAACAGATGTTAAGGAGGTGCTAGGTCGGATGAGGAAGTAGGCGAGAGACAACTGTTATGTCAGAGACGGTATTGCGAAATAGTTCTCATCCGAACTAGTGCCGTTAAGGAGGTATAGACCTAAATCACCAAGTTTATGAATCTTTTTGATTATATATCAAGTTTATTAATTTAAGAAAGGGGTTTAGAGGCCCTCCGTCAACTGTATCGTTACAAAGACGACAATACAGATGGCGAACAGGGTGAACAGGTGCTTTTCTTCCTGGAATTACAACCCTTTAGTCTTTTCGAAAATACAAATTACGCAAAATCATCCAGTTTTCTCATTATGAATCTGTAAAATGGAGAAGATAGAGACGAGGGAATAAGTTGAAAAGCAGAAGTTTACCTTCTCACTCTTCTCCGTCACGAATCGCTTCTGCGAGTTGGTCAGCCGCTTGAGTCGGTCCTGTTTCGTCGATCTGAAATTAGTTATTTTTGACCTAGAATTACTATCAGATCTTTTGGGCTTGTCAGTATCTAAGCACACTCTTTATAGGCAGGTCATGAAGCATAGAGGCGAAGTGGTGTAGTGGTCTACGGCGCACAACGTGCCAGAGAGGGGAGATAATCCAATTATCGCGTCCGAGACCAATGCGTGTCTCTCTTTTCTCTCCCTTTCATTCTCACTCATCTCGAGTGAGCGGCGCGGTCGAGAATGAAGAATGAGAACAATTTGAATCAAAATCGCTTGGTTTGATTCATAGTTTCTGTGAAACATATGCAATGTGCCGGGTCATTGCTTTTCTGTCCCTTTTCAAACTGTCAATTTCAAAAGTCTTGTGACTTTTTGGTCGTTAATAGAAACCCCCACACCATTATTATTGTTGGAATGCTCAGGGACTCAACTCTTCGAAGTTTAGAGCCGATTTTCTTTAAAATTCCAGGTGCTCGAGAAACATGCAATACTGACCCTATTTTCGAACTTATCTCGAGCAAAACGGAACATTTTAAAAATCGGTTCTAAACACCATGTAGGGCAGTTTCTTAGCATTCCAAAAATAATAATGATGTGAGGGTTATTTTCAACGACTACAAAGTCACAAGCCCGCGAATATGGGAAAGACGAAACACTCATAAATAAGTTCAAAAATTATTTTTAGCTCCAGAATTTGGAGACATGCCTTATCAGTCATTGTTATAAACCCATGATATTTTAGAAT
>LS566865.1:252139-269344 GCA_900490775.1 Pristionchus maxplancki
CACCAAGTGCCTAGATTAACGGGGTCACCATAGTCAAGTCGACTCACCTATACGTGTACAGAATGCTGGCGTTGAGGAAGACCAGCACGAGGAAGGGCAGGATGCGGCAGAAGGCCTCTCGAACCACTTCGTAGGGCTGGAAAGAGAGTCACCGTCTCTTCGTTTCACACAGTCTCTCGCCCGGTTGACTAGAGAGTGTGTGAAATGAAGAGACAGCGATTTCGAGCTCTACTGGAAAAGAAACAGAGTTGAATTGTCGTGCGCAACAAAAATTTATTGAATTGTTACAGAAATGAGATATTTAGAAACATCAATTTGGTGAACATCACTGATGTTTGAAAGCCGGGTGAAACATACCTATTAGTGATGCCAATTCGGCACATGCCCCTCTCGTTTAGAACGATCTCTCGCCGGTCAGAGAGACGAGAGAGTACGCAAAATGAGGAGAGACGAATGCCGAATTGTCAACACTAATACCTATTGCTAGTCAAAAACTCAATGACACAGTTAATCTTGTTTCATTTCAAATCACTGCATGTTTTACTGAATTAGTCTTGCTGTAACCGTGTAGTCATAAATTGTAAACAAAGGCTTACCTTGTACCAAACCGGCGCGTTCGAGTCGCAGATGACATACGAGCACTCCAGGGCGAGGTCTCCTCGGAGGTCAGGAGGGATCTGAAAAAACAAGGATCAGTCACTTATCCGGATCCGGATTCCGGAGCATTCCTACAAAAAAGCAGTCGAAATTTGGTATGATTCTCTGGTAGGACTGTTTTCCTTGTTTTCGCTCACCTTACCAGGAATAAATATATAATGGATGAGTTTCAGCAGGTGATCTAAAGCTAAGGGTGGGTACAAATTCGTGATTGCTCTCTCCTCCAAAAAAAATCTTTTAATCACCTGCCTGCACGTCTTCTTCAACGCGCGTTGAGGCATTCATGAATCCACCTCTGGGTGGTCTCACTACCACCCCCGGAGACCACTTTGACCTACTCGCCACCCTTATACTCTGACGTTCCTAGAGCAATTGTTCCTCAAGGATGGCTTGGCAAGAAATGATTCTCTTCATTCTACGTGCTCTTTCGCATTTTTGATCGGTGAGCGAGTACATGAAATAAAGAGACGATTTCTTGCGAAGCCATCCCTAGTCTCAATTGTTTGCTACCACTTTTGCCTACAACGAACTCCCCACGGCGTTCTATACGGGGTGGTCAAGAGTGAGAGAGTACTGATGTGGTCTCGCCGCGAAATTGGATTTTGGAACGGTGCCAAGACGCCGTGCTCCCCCTCGGATTTTGAAGTCGACGTCGAAGACGTCATCTACGTTTCAATCACCTGCATGTACGTCTTCTTCATCGCCCAGGGCGCGTTGAGGCAGAAGTTGCAGACGTACGCGATGGCGAAGAGAATGTAGCAGATCTGAATTATTTATTGGAGCAATCGTCTGTCTCTCTCACTTCCCCGTACTCTCTCGCTTCTCTAACCGACGAGAGAGCATTACGAAATGAGAGAGTCAGATCATTCCTCATTTATTGCAATGATTTTCGAAATTCAGAAGTTCATTTCACGCAGAACAGACTATTTTCCATTAAAAGTGTTGCTTTCAGTATGTTTTCGAAAGCAATCTTCATACCTTTCTCGACCGCATTCCATAGGAAAACGGTCGGGACACGACTGACTCTTCCTGTCCAGCCCCAGGTTCGAAAGCGTGTTTTCTAATCTTATAATTTACCTTTTTCGACCGCATTCCGTACGCGAACAGCCTGCCCGTCATCATTCGCTCAGGTACTGACTACTTCCACCACAAGTCTTCCAACTACTTTCGAAACAAATTTCATACCTTTCTCGAGCGCATTCCATATGCGAACGGTCGACAGACAGCCATGTACTAATGTGCCTAGCTGATGTTATTTACCATCAGTCCCATCAAAGCAATTTTCGAAACCTATTCGCACCTTTCTTGACCGCATTCCGTACGCAAACGGTCTATAAACAGGTCCCCACTGCGAAAGCATGGGGCCCCCATCCCAACAAAGCTTTTAAATACTTTCGAAACCTATTCATACCTTCCTTGACCGCATTCCGTACGCAAACGGCCGACAGACAGCCATGTACTGCGATAAAGTGAGGAAGATTATGATGTAGACTGAGGAGCCCATCAGAGCGTTGGCCTGGAATTTATTGTCTATTTGAAGGAAAAATTAAAAATGACCCAATTCTAGGCGCTTACGGCGTGCGCGGAGCGCCAATACTATGCCTGTGCACCTTCGAACCTATTTTGATCCAGTTACTACCAACTACAAATATTGTTAGTTCGAATATTTCCCTGAATGATAGAATGTGATTGACACCGATCCCTCAACTTATTTGAGCTTTCCTAACCGATGTTTTGACACTTGTTTTCGCCTTTTTTACAACCGAACACAGCGCTTGTCGCTTGTCACGGGCTTATCAAGAGATTTCGAAGCACTCTCTCCCTTTGCCGTGCTCTCTCGCCCTCTCCGACCGCCCAGTGAGAGAGATTCGGTCGTTTTTTCTCGTAAAACATGGCCCACTTCATCATGCCATGTTAAGCCTCCCTTGAGGCTAGCTGGAAGTTAGGATCTGACCCTCTCCATTCCGCACGCTATCTCGCTTCTCTGACTGCTGATAAATCTTGGGAAAAGGAGAGATAACACAGCATCAAAAAAGGAAGTTGTCGACATATCGTGTATCACATCATTAGCATGGGTCAAGCATGCTCATGACACATTCATGCTAGACTAGACTCTTTTCCGGAGAACTCCACAAGTACCGAACTTTCCGCTGACTACGGACAATTCAAGCAGAATTTTTAAAAAAAATTAAAATGCTTCCTTATCGTCCCACTTTAACGGGAAATTGATGGCTCATGATTTCCCAAGATCCCCTTTCATCGAAAGAACTCGAGTTTACTGATTGCAAGTGCTGCTCTTTCCTGATTGCATTGAGTAGGGAGAGATGGGGGGAAGGCCACTTACTCAATTGAGGTCCCGATTGAGAGACAAAAGAAAAGGAGCAAGGGCACTCGAGCAAATACTTGAGGCAGAAGCTGTTTTTGATTGCGTCATAATTGTGAAATCAGTTCCCTGATTGCAGGACATTCCTTTTAAAGCTATTTTAAATTATTGAAAGGTTCAACGAGATACGTTTCAGAGTGTCATGTAAAGGAAAATAATTTGAACTGGGATAGTGAATATTTAATTTGGGGTGAAAATAATAAAATGTAAACGAACCAGCGGAAAGCCGATATGGGCGTAGTAGAAGGCTGCGGCCTCCGAACAGACGACTCGACCTGAGATTGACGATATTTTTCAAAATTTTGGGTCAATTTGACCTAAATTTTGACCTAAAATGGATAAAATTGACGTGTATATAGCAAAAATATGAAATGTACCTTGCAGAAAGAGAATCATCGGTATCACGGAGACTTGCGTTAGCTGCAATTATTATTTAATCAATTTAAATTTGTTATTTTGACATTTTTTTCAATTTAAATTTGTTATTTTGACATTTTTTTCAATTTAAATTTGTTATTTTGACATTTTTTTCAATTTAAATTTGTTATTTTGACATTTTTTCGTATTCTTAGCCGTTTCAACTGCTCAGTGCACGCTTTCTAATGTGTTCTCTGCTCCTGCTTTCACTTCCATCTGATCCCTTGCTTCCCTCTTCGCATCTCAAGCTTCTCAAGATACTAGACCTCGAAGTCACCGTCTCTTCATTTTGCACACTCTCTCACCAGTCGACCGGGCGAGAGACTGTGTGAAATGAAGAGACGGCGATGCGAGCTCCTCAAGATACGCGGAATAGATATGCGCACACCCTCTCTTGCCTCTCAATTCAATTCGAGAAGTCCTAACGCGAAATAAATCGACTTGCGGAGAAACTCTGCGAGTTGAACGTGTTTCAAGTGTGTGCTGAGCAATACCCGAGGCGTTTACCGAGAATTATCGAGACTAGAAAATATGGTCTAGCGACGAAATGAGAGCATTTTCATACAAGAGGCCCATGCTAAATCGACAACAAGAGTAAGTACTGAGATTTGATGGCCAAAACAAAATTCAAAACAACAACAACAATAACACTCACCAAATCGGTCATGGCCAGTAGCGTGAGATATGTGTAGATGATGGAGGATTTTCTGCAATTTTCGACTTTTTATATTTTAACATCCTGTGATCTCGATTATGTTTCAGGCTCTCATCATTGTCAACAGGTCAACACCCAAAAGCGATTAATGAATGGTTTTCTCGACCATAACACGATCAGAAACGTTTTCTACGAATGCAATACCTCAAAAGTGGATTCGTCAGCGTGAACACTGTCAAAACGTCGCCGATAATGCCGAAAATGATGATGATGGGAGAAATAACGCCGTAGACAATCTGGAATATTTATTTTTAATTGTTGTTGTTGTTGTTTTTGTTTTTCCAAATGAGTTTCACAAACGCCATATCAACAAAAGTTAGCGCTCGACAGCGATTCCTCTTTCGTTTCCAATGTTTTAAAAACAAACTTTCCCTGCGCATTCCAAGTGCAACTCCTGCATTCTTTCTGGAGTCTGGGAGCAACTCTCAACAAGAAGAATGCTCTGGCTCTCTCACTTTTCCCTGCTCTCTCGCATCTCTGAGCGACGCGAGAGCACTGCGAAAAGAGAGAGTCAGACGATTGTTCCTCCCCTCAGCCAGAAATCAGGCGCATCCAATCCCATCTGCACGCATGAATGAACATGAGAGCACGCGGCCAGCTGATTACGAGGAAGATCGTGAGTCAGTTGGCGATTCGCGTGACCTACCGTAACCTTAGACGGCTTCAGTCAATTACATGACCTACCGTACTACCGTACCTTGAGACTACCGTACCTCGTTAATCTTGGTGACGTCATCGACCGCTGCTAGGGGAAGGATGCTGGGGCGAACCTGTATTAAATAAATAATTTATTATTGCAAAACAAAAACAATAACAATAACAAGGGAAAAATACCAACCTGAGTAAAGTTGGCGAGATAGTTACACACGTCTGGGCTGCCTTTCGACATGCCTGAAGTAATAATAATTTAATTTATTAAAATGACCAAATAAAAACCAAAAAAACTATAACTATGTGTTCGAATTACCGGAAATCCCAGTGAAATTCGTAAAATGCCAGTGGTCGCGCGAATCGTAATAGCGAAAGTGTCCAAACAGGGAAAGGGAACAAAGGAAAGCGAATAGGGAATGGCAACTGGTCGGCGCATCTCTACTGCGCACACTATCTAACCAATAAGACATGACGAGAGAGCACGTGAAATTGAGAGAGACATACTATTGAGGAACTGGTTCCTCGCCGGAGGGGGATTACTCAGATAGATCTAAGAACAAGTAATGGTCAAGCAAAACATAGTAGCTTTCACTTGAACAGAACTTTCGCTTCGAAAATCGCCTATTTTTCTGGGAAATTCAGAAAAAAACTCTATTTTCGCGCAAGTTCTCACTAGGAGTTCTCGTTGTGAGCGTGAAAACAACTAGGGCCATTCTCTCTCGAGCTTCGATCAACAATGGAGCGGCTAACTGCACGCACTATCAAGAATCCGTGATTCCGAGAAGATGTTCAGAAATCAGAAAGAATCGTTGTTAGAATTTGTTGTCAGAATGTAAAATCAGCTTTCTTATTTGGAATGTAGAGATTGTGTCTTCAATGTGGTCACTGGAGCTCGAAATACGAGTTGCAGTCTCTTCATTTCACACACTCTCCCGTCCGGTCAGAGAAGCAAGAGAGTGTGTAAAATGAAGAGACGATTGCCCGCATTTCGAACTCAAGTCACATCTACAGAACTTTAGTAGAGACAGCATAAAGGAGTGGATGAACTCGAACAATTTGTGAATTTATTGTGAAAGGGATAGTCACAATCAGAGGACTTCATCGTGAAAGCATGAGCGACAGTTGATAAGTTGCATCTGAGATGATTGAGCTTGGCGCTCTGACCAGTGAGAGACTAGGCAAAATGGAGAGACGGATTCCACGTCTGTAGTTGCAGGCAGTTTTCACCTGCTGAGCAATCTGACGTACTGGGGGGAAACGTGGAGTGATGATCTGACTCTCTCCATTTCACGCACTCTCTCGCTTCTCTAACTGGTGAGAGATCATGTATAATGAGAGACGAGAACATTGCTCGAAACGTGGGTACCGGGAAAATCATCTAACGTATAATTGAAGTCGATGAACAATAATGTCGTAGATAGGCGTGGGAGCTTATACAGTGGAGAAACGATGCAAAAAGCTGGCCGGCGAGAGAGCATTGCGAAGTGAGAGAGTCAGACAATTCTTCGATGCAAAGGTGTCTCATCTTTCACCTGTGTCTACGTACTGGCAAAAACGTGGGTGCCGTCGGGTCCTACTGCTCAGATACGATACGAAAACAATTATCGCTCCAATGTTCTCCTCATGTCTGGGGATTTCTCTCTACTTCTGAATGAGGAAACAGCTAGCCGATTTGCGGAATCCGCTATTTTTCTTATTGTTGGAAAAACAATAACAAAAGCGGTTAAGCAAAAAGGAATCTTTTGAGGGGGTGGATAATCTAACAATCGCAAAAACAGCGCTTTTTCTTCAAGGAAGTGTTGGGAAACTTGTGTGGACAGATGTGACTATAATAAAGGGGTGGGAGGAGCAAGTTAGAAAAGGCGAGAGAGCGGGCGGAATGGAGAGAGTCAGACGAAATATGCCTCGTTCATGTGCAAAGTGGCTTCATAAACCCGCATCTGAGCAGGGAGAATTGGCGGATCTCGAGGGGATAGGAGAGGAGGAGGTAGGCTTTGCGGTCAGAGAGGAGAGAGAGCGAGGGAAATGAAGAGAGTGGAACTATCTTAGTATTCAGAAAGGCAAGGGATTGTGGAAAATGGATAGAATTTGATAACCAGGAACAATCAGAGGTCAGACGAGAGTGTATGTATGAAACGAGGAGAGTTGGGGTTGAATAAAAGAGGCGAGGGAGGATGTTCAGCAATGAAACCGGAAGCAACTGCAAGGAGCTGTCAGAAACATGAGCAGATAAGGAGGAGAAAGAGGGATCAGGGCGACCTTCTGGGACCGAAAAAGAATAGGAAGCTAGATGGGAAAGCGAGATCTGCCTAGAGCCTTTCGTTAGGAAGCAGTATCCTACACGGTATCCTGTTTTTCGATCGGGCGGAGAGAGTAAAAGATCAGCTCGCTAAACACTACGGTGCTCTTACTGATGATCCCTTTCAGCCACTTTTTCGTACACTCTAGGCAAGGCTGGAATCAGGACCTATTCATGAAACAGCACAGCAAATGTCACAAACACGATACACGGAAGGGAACTAGAGGTAGATTCAGAGATGAAATACTGCGACTAATACTCAGGCTATTCACCGAAATCGCGTGTTACTTTTGCACCTTCAACATACTAGACTATCCCGAAATAGTGCCTATTCAGAGCATTCTGATTCCTAGTAGACTTTCGAAAAAAATATAGTTCAATGGATTGAAAAACTACGTCCTTCTGCACCTAAAAACGCACTACACGTTGAGACTAACACGCTTAATCAGGCATCTATTCAGTATTTGAGCTTCCTAGGATCTCTGTAGTCAAAATGAGCGCATCCACCACCTATTCTGCTCTCTCATTTCTAGTGCTAGAGTAATGACCTGACTCTCTCCATTTCACACGCGCTCTCGCTTCTCTAACTGGTGAGAGATCATGTATAATGGAGAGTCGAGAATATTGCTCTAGTGCTATCTGCGGACAGAGAACCGTCTAAAATCAGGCAGGAATGCACGAGGATGTAGTCAAAATGAAGCATTCTAACGACCTCCTCAGTGGCCGCTGAGGTCACGAAATAACGACCCTATTTTCGAACGCGCATGCAATATTAACGAAACCTCGAGGCAGTGGTTTCGCACATTTGAGATGCGGTTGGGAGATGAGATGAGATAGGTTTGTCGAATAAAGAGCGCTGGGCTGTTTCGAATAGACTGAAATATGCAAGCGTTCTACGCAAATTAATGGCGTTAAAGCCTCTTAGAGATGGTAAGGATCTCTAAAACAGGTGAAATTCAACTGGCAACTAACAAACTTATTGGCGAGATGGGCTGCGAAATTGGGCCGTCGATTCTGAGGAATTGTCGAATAATTGTCGAATAAAGAGCGTGATTCGGGGATGAAAAAGTAGATGGAAACGCAACCTCAGCAAACAAGAGCAGGTGAAATTCACAGGCAATAAACAGAGATGGGCAGCGCGATTGGGCCGTCGATTCAATAAGATAGACAGATCAGATTAGGGATGGCTTGGCAAGAAATGACTCTCTTAATTCTGAACGCTCTCTTGCCTCTCTGACCGGAGAGAGAGTATACGAAATGAAGAGACGATTTATTGCCAAGCCATACAGATGGGAACTGGGCGATAGGGTTCGACTAACGTTAAAGTGCACTGAAACTCGGCGAAAACACAGAGAACAGGTGGAAATCTGACTAGAGCACGCGTAAAAATTTCGAGTTTTCAGGCCTGTCTAGAACAAAAACGTAGTGAGAATAAGGATTCCTGACCAACGCGCGCGCGTGCGATCCCTATTGTTACTGAAATTCGAGTCCCGCCGTGAAATCACTCCTAGTGTCAAAATAGGGAGGCAGTTAGAAAAGAGGAGGGAGCATGGGAAATGGAGAGAGTCCGAGCAGCGGAGTGAGAAATACGGGTAATTGTCTCTTCATTTTACACACTCTCTCGCCTCTCTGACCGGCGAGAGAGAGGGTAAAATGAAGAGACTCAGAGCAGCGAAGTGAGAAAAGAGAATATGGAGTAGAGAAGAAGATCAAGTGGGCAGATTGGTAATCTACTTCTCTCTTCCCTCTGGAAAGCCAGCAATTGAATAAGGAACATCCCGCGTTGCACGAAATAAGCACTAGCATTTGAGCGAATCTGAATTTCGAAAATCTCCAGCTGGCGAGAGAGCACGTACAAACGAGAGAGCAGGGAGAAAAGATTCGAAAATAAAGAACGGAAAGTACCCGAAGTGTTCCCGCCTACACAATAAGAAAAAAAAGGAATTTTAGAATTCAATGGTCCATTTATCCTCATAGAGATAGTGCGATTGTTCTATTCCATACCAAAAACTACAAAATTCGAGAGACACGAATACTTAGCGTAAAAGTATCACCGGATCTAAGCTTTCGCAACATCTCTCGCCAGCTATCAATTTATGTTCCCTAACCCATCTATTACTCTAAAATAAGCTGTTAGAGAAGTGAATAAAGCGTAAAGTTAACGCCGCGAACAACTATCTCTCTGATCCCGGATATGTCGATATGAGGGCGCTTTCGGCTCTGAGTAATCACTTCTCATCTTCACCCTGATTGATATCTCGCCGGTTAGAGAAGCCGAGAGATCACGCAAAACTGAGAGAGTCACTTCCCTGCCTTGTTTGCAGACGCAGTGGTGGACAAAGCACTACTAGAGGAATGACTCTCATCGTTTAGCACACTATCTCGCTTCAGCGACCAGAAAAGATGAGATGGAATCAGCCTAGAAACAATCTTGCTGGAAAGGAAATGAGAACAGAGAAGAGGGAAATGAAACAATCGCAGGCTCTCGACTGAATGAGGGACTGGTCCTTGCAAAAATGGAACTGCTCAGCATTTTATTCGCAACAAAGAATGTTTGCTTTTGAGTAATGAGTCCAGCTGTGAAGGGTGCATGCGTGAGGTTTGAAAGGCCCAAAAAGACCGAAAATGAGCTCGCGAAAAATGAGCCCATTCCTAGGAGCTGCAAGAACATCAGGCGCCTGACCCCTTCTTCTCGCAGAATTCAATCTGTAAAGTCAGAAAAGACGAGAGATAATTCGAAAATGAGAGTGTTCAGTCTCTCCACTCCAGAAATTGACGAGGAAACAGGGCATGAAATGAGAGGAGAAAGCATTAGATGATTGCTCGCTGCAGTAACGTTTTTGATTGCTGACCTCGAGGCTACAGGAAACCACTGGGAGAATTTTCTTCCCAGTGGGATCCCATCGGCACCTTTGATGTTTTCCCCACTGGGCAGTGGGATCCCACTGGGAAAAAATACCAGAGAACTTAAGGATTCATATAATATAGCATAATTGGCAATAAAAATGACCATAAAACAGAATCAAAAGAATTTTATATATGCTATAAAGCGCTTGAAACACATCCGCATATTTGACTCAGAATGCGAGCGCCCTTCGAAACACAAGTGGCTCGGAGAATGGAAGGAGTGAGGAAGAAGGAGGAGGACTCTCTCCATTTCCCATGCTCTCTCGGCGTCAGACAGCGATGCAACGATCAGGCTCTATCGAGAAAGGAGGAGGAGGCACATCAAGGAAATAGGGCTCAGTGCGCGTGAAGAAAGGAGTGAAATCGCGATAAGCCTCAACCCTGCCTGGATAATGGCTTTTCGAGAGGCATCTCGAGGAATTGTCCGACTTTCTTACTTTCAGACGTGAGAGAGCACGGAAATGTGAGAGAGTCCGACGAAATTCCGGGCAACGCTCACGCAAAATGGCGCGAAAAGCCGCATTTTTAGGGATTTTTTGCTAAAAAAATCAGTCCTCGATACCTGTGGAATGTGTACGGTAGCGGGTTACGGTAGTCGATAGGCGTCAGATGCGAATGAACAACACTGAGACGTTGTCGTGGGTGTTTCTCGATAGAGCGAGCCGGACGAGATAGGAGGCGACACGGTGCCACTGCCGGGGGTGCGTCCTGGAATAACAACAACAATAACAACAACAACAACAACAACAACAACAACAACAAACAAGAGCCTAAATGATCGATGATCAAACACAATAACCCTTCGAATACTTGTTCCGAGTCTTACAGCACACAGTCGCAGAAGCGCAATTTCAATGTTCACCCTAGTATTGATAACTCATGGTCATTACTCGCCAGAAGCAAATGCGTTTCTTGACCACGCAGATTAGCGATGACAAATCGGTATTCGTCTCTCCTCATTTCGCGTACTCTCTCGTCTCTCTGACCGATGAGAGATCGTTCTAAACGAGAGAGGCGCGTGCCGAATTGTCATCCCTAACGCAAATCCTTAGAACGCGCCGTTCCGGGAAACAAGCTGATAGCGAAATTCTATTTTCTCGCTTTCTTGAGAAAATCGCGTTAGCGTTTCGCGCACAACGAACAATGGTCTCTCATTTCGGCACACTCTCTCGTCGGTCAGAGAATCGAGGGAGTGGGATCAAGGGGAATTGAAACGTGCGAAAAATGGAGACAAAGCATGAAGGAGCTCTGATCTCCGATCCCTCGTTTTTCCTCAAATACCAGATATGGGATATCCTCTCGAATTGCAAGCGCTTTGAATGTCGAAAGATGCGGAGACTATAGAAGCGCGCGACCTTTTTGGGCGTTTTTGCTGTTTCCTATGCAAAAAAGTGCCTAAAACGGGATAAATGGTCGGGAAAATGGGTAAATTTTGAATCGGAAGCTTCAGGTTGGATCCCGGAAGCAGTCCCGATCCACCTTTGAACAATGGGATGAAGGAATGGGTTCTCGAACGGAAGAAATAACGGCCTCCAGCAGTCTAGCATCAAGAAAAATCACCTGTCTCTCTCAATTAGCACTGCTCTCTCGTCGGTCAGAGCAGTGAGAGAGCATGGGAGAATGAGAGAGTCATGCCCACCCCCGCCCCCGGCTCGTAAAAGATGAGTGATTTTATCGCATTGCCTGCAGACTGGCGGTGGGAGTACGGGTATTTTTACTCCTCATGGGTTTTCGGAAACGGGCGAAGAGCTTGCAAGAATCACGTTCAGAAGGGGCAGAACTGGCTAGGATGAGTTGAGTTTCACAGAGAAAATGTAAAGCGCCAGGAGATTTGCTGGCGATAGGCAGTTCGTCCATGTCGTAGAAGACCAATGATATTCAAATACGATTGCAAAGATGGAAGACCACCTTTTCAGACTACTTCCCATGAGCCTGTTCCAGTGGGAATGTTCCAACGAGAAGTGTACAAGTTCGTTCACTTCCCTGGAACTGAACGATCGTTAACCATAAACTTTAGCGCGTGGTATGCAATTCCCATGCAAGGATAAAACTACGAAGATCAACGACTAGCTTTTCTAGTCCGTCAAGATCACATATTGACATTTTAAAATTAAAGTCCGAGATCAAAGATCAAAGATCACCTCAGATACTCCTGCGCTAGCTTGACGGCGTCCTCGTTGTCGACGACGTCCCAGAAGCCGTCGGTGGCAACGATGATGAATCTGTTAATTAGGTAATTATTATTAATTAATTAGTTAATTAAAGTCAAACTAATATGATTTTATGATTACTTATTGAAGAGAATGAGATTCAGATAATGCACAAATGTAGGACTGCGTCGAATAGACAGTATCAATGGCTGTGTAGTTTAAAAAAATTTTTTTACAACCTCAATACGTCGAACCTAGCTTCCTTTTTTCTAACGGATTTTAAACTAACTTAACTAATTAGCTATTTACCTCAGTGAGTTCTCCGCCAGATCAATGCGCGTAGTTTTCAAAAAGCTTGTAATTAATTAAACAGCTAATTAATTAATTAATCAGCTAATTAATTAGTTAATCAGCTAATTAATTAATTAACCTCAATGAGTTCTCCGCCAGATCAATCCTCCGCACGTCAGGGTGCGCGGTGAGCACGCCGAGTCGCTTGAGCAGTGTGTCGCCGAAGGATCTTAATTAGCATTTAATTAATTATTTAATTAATTATCACTAATTAGCACATAACTGATCGGAATCACGTTGACATGGGCAGTAAATGAATTAGCTCGGATTTTAAAGGTAATCAGTAATTTAATGGCAAATCTAGCAAACCTAGGAGTTCAAGAACATGGAAAATGCATCGGAAAGCTACTATGGAGCAATCGTCTGCCTCTCTCACTTCCCCGTACTCTCTCGCTTCTCTAACCGACGAGAGAGCGTTGCGAAATAAGAGAGTCAGACCATGCCTCCTACTATGAGCTGATGGACGTCGGGGACCCAACTGTGCCTTTTCTGTGTGACGAAACACGCAAAATAACAGCAGAGAACATCAGTGTGGCAAGCTAATTCCTTAGTAATTGGAGTGAGGCATACTTGGAAGACCCCAGCGATCTTTGAAGTGTCACAATTTTGCGTAAAAATACATCGTTTCAATCGGAAAGGATTGAGCCACTGCTAGGACAGCTGATATCTTAGAGGTTAATTAGTAATTGGAGTGAGGAATACTCGGAAGACCCCCGTTTCTATTGAGGTGATCTTTGCGGTTCTTTAAAGATTGTGCACGTTTCTGGTTTAATATTCATGGACATGAATAATAAACGCGAATTATCGCGATCTCTACATTCGCGAACACTAAGTAAGAAAAGAAACAAGAGAGCGTTAGTCAGGCAGCAGCTCAAGCAACATTCGACCATCATAGGCTATTCATAAAGTCGTCGGGCGGAAGTGTCTCTATTCTTACTAGGAAGTGTAGAGGAACAGCGACAACACTTCCAATATTGCCATGTATGAATGTAGTGACCAGCCAAAACATCTACTCTTGATCCCAATCTCAAACAAGGTGTCAATGCGACAATTGTAATAGGGAAAATAGGAAGTTTCTTTCAAAGCTTTTATGCACGACACCTGAAGCTTGTACGAAAGATGGGCTAACCACGAACTATTCCCTAGCATGTCTGACCAACCCCCTCTAATCTACAAGGGAGCATCAAAAATTAAGAGCGTCAGACCATTTCGCTCGAGTGCCTCTAGCATATTCATGTCAATTGCGATGCACCGCAAGAGATCTAGTCAAAAATACGCCGCGGAACACTAAAGTGCGCGCGAAAACAAAGGCTCCTGCCGCTTTTCGCGTTGCATGATCGTGTTTTTTTCGAGAATGAGGAAGGAACCTTATTGTTAACAATACCTATCCTTAACAAAACCCGATTTCATCTCCATCTTTGAGAAAGATGGCAATATTGGCAACCAGACGGTGATGGGACGTTTAGGAACCCCCGTTTAGGAACTCGCGATTGGTGACGTTTTGGAACCCCCCCCCCCCTCCTTCTCCTCTGAGGGGGTTCCTAAACGTCACCAATCGCGAGTTCCTAAACGGGGGTTCCTAAACGTCCCATCACCAACCAGACAAGTAAAAAAGGGGCCTATCCCTGTCTTCTGTCCTTCTGACACGGATCCGAACAAACCACAAACCAACCTCGCTTCTCGTTTCCGCATGTGTGGAACGCTAAAGTGCGCTGAGAACAGCCGGCCAAAGTGGTTTGGCGCGCCTTTGACGCTGGCTTTGTTGTTGCCTAGTATTAGATATAGCCTAGGCATCTCTTGGAAACGCATGTGCTCTAGTTGGTGCTTGTAAGGCATACGATCTCATTATTATGACAATGACTAGATAGAGAGTGATTCGCTTGACCAATTCTTCATTGCGCGCAATCTAATTTGAAGAGCATCACATTATCAGATTCCGCGTGTTGTAATCGCGTTTTCGGACAGCTCTCAGTGGAAGGATGGAGTTGGCAAGCACTCTCTCCATTTCGCATGTTCTCTAACTTTGTCTGACCAACGAGAGAGTTCAGGGAAAGAGGAGAGCTAGAAGAATGGACTACTCGCGAGAAGTGGTTCGATATTCAATGGGAATTAGGAGGAAAGGAAGATGCTAGAGATAAGTATTGTCGTTCTGGACATTCATTAAGGAAATCTCTAGTCTGATGGTGCAAAATCAATTTTTTTCACAAAACGCACTGAGGTGCGAATGATTTCCACTGGAAGGAACCCATTACGAAATGGAATTCCGCTTTCAAAGAATAGGCACGTGCTAGTCTGAATTATGAATAGAAAGTGACGCATTTTTCCACCCGGAAGAGAGAGAGTACGCGAATCTGAGAGAGTCAAATGGAACATGTTGATTGGAAAGTGAAGAAGTTACACTGGATACTCTGATCTGAGCGAGTCGCAAGACTTTCAAAACGTCAAAGACAACTCGAAAACAGCGCTCGAATCTTCAACAATTTGTCAGATTCGAAACAAAGGGTAGAGTTCATTGGATAGGAGACCTAAGTTCTAGGGACCGACAAGGAGATGATCTTCGCTATTGGTTGCAGTACTTACAAATTACGTGTCCAAAATGACTAAACAGATATTTTGCATGGAGATGTATCGCGCTCTTTTTTTTAGTGCAGAATGCGTGGAATATGATGAGATTTCAATACTAAATGACTAGCTGTTTAGTCATTTTCCAATCTAATCACAAAAAACGACTCTAGAACAATCTTCTGAATAAGGGGTAACACGAGTGCAATAGATCGAGTAGTCGTGCCATTCTCAGAGACACAAGCAGTCGCGCTTTGTTTTCGACGCTTCAGAGCGCAATTTTGGTTGATTTGATCACTGAAGACTGAGTCTCTTCATCCCAAACCATCTCTGCTTCTGCCTGACAGGGATGAGAACAATGGCATTTGAGAGACCCTAGCTCAAATGAGAATTCAGAAGAACCGAGGGCAAATCTGATTTGAGGGGCTCGGGTAGGAGAGAAGAGACAAGGGCCTTGATAGGCCAATTGAGTGGGGGGATGCCCACTAGAGCAAGAGAACAATGTCTGACAGGGGAAGTGGAGACAGGGGACTATTTAGGATTTAGAAACACGAAAGAAATCAAAATAATCTCATTTTTACTCCACTCAAGAAAGGAGTAAAAATGGATAAAAAGTTGTATACGGCGAGTGTTGTGCCTCACAAAATGCGCCAGAGATTAAGCAAAATTGATCGAAAAATGACCGAGACATGCAATGTTCCAGAGAGTGAAAGACACAAACAGCCGGGAATTCGCATATCGCTCGTTTCTCTTCTCTAAAAAAAGCAGTATTACATACAAGAAAACTGGCAAAATGTGATATTTTCAGGATTTGACGAGGAGAACGTTCGAAAAAGTGTCGAAGAATAAGGCGATTTGCTCTTTTACCTCCCCTTCCCCGTACTATGGTACACCGTACTTATTTGCTCTGAGGAGTAGCGTCACTACGGTCTATGCAAAAGCTCCAATACAAAACTATCGAAGAATTGCACAAGGAGACCCACGCATACGTTCGAAAACAACAAGGGAAGGAATACGGCTCCCTCCCCGTACTCGAGTTCGTTGTTCTCCGGTTTCATAGACGGTTTTCGATTCTCGAACTTCGAGGGGACAATACGGGAAGGGGGGAGGAAGGGAGGGGTGGACAGGCGAGAAACGATAATAGCTGCACGTAGTCAACGGAGGATACCACAAAAATCGTCAGAATACTAGTAGGAGCTATGCATAATCTGTCAAAAGTCCTAGATGGTGATACCAGTCTCTGAGACCAACAAGTAGCAGAGACACTAGCGTCTATGCTGGTCCTATATACGCCGAATAGACCCCAATTGAAGAAACTGCGCAAAATTTTCTGCAGGACTCGTCATTTGCTAGGGCCTCATGAGGTGCGCGAGAATATTTATGATTGAACTCCATAAAACGCGAAACTAAAGTCCAAGATGGTAATATTAGCCCGTAAGGCCAACAAGAGCAGCTACAATCTATGCAGCATGAAGTCATTAGGCCTCGTGGGGTGCGCGTCTATGTTCAAACTAAAACAAACGACGACCAATCGGAACAAAACATAATGGCCCGAAAAGGCGATACTAGCCCGCAAGGCCTAGATTCTATGCAGCATGGCTCGTCATTAGGAGGCCTCGTGGGGTGCGCGATTAAACCTACGATCAAACTCTGGAAAACAAAAAAAAGAGGTCATTATTGTGATGCGAGTCCGCGAAATCAAATAGTAGTAGATAAGCTAGAATCTATGCAGCATGGCTAGTCATTAGGCCTCGTGGAGTGCTCGATATGTATATCACGCGTTGCACGTAAGGATTCACTGACCTCAGGACACACATTAGAGATGACCCCCCAATTTCTCCTCGGTTTTTGATAGTCCATGGGTAGGCCTTCGCTGACTCCTGACTCATATTTTTATAGCTTCACTTTATAACGAGATAATCTCGAAAAACCAAGCCTCAAAGACGAAGTTTGACGTGGCCTCCTGGAGAGATGTTTGATCTACCGCCCCTCTAACTTGGGGTCAGGGAAGGCCTACCCAAGGACTATCAAAAACCGAGGAGAAAGTGGGGGGTCATCTCAAATGTGTGTCCTGAGGCTGTCCAATTCAGTGAATCCTTGGATGAAACGTGTG